>JAPQRQ010000027.1:3614131-3625338 GCA_037367365.1 Apogon talboti | reverse complement strand
TTGACACCATGGCGATGTGGCCCTTTTCTTTATCTGTTGCTAGGTAACCCACTTCAATGATTCTGATAGTTTTACAAAATTACTAATATCTCCCAAAATACTGGTCCTATCACCGCTCCTATCATGTTTTTGCTAGCCTGTTCCTTGACCAAAAATATGTAGGTATGGCATTTATAAGTCTTTATAATTCTGGATTGTTTGTTTTCACAGTAATAAAATATTGTCTATTCTGTGTAGGGGAGAACAGGGTTGGTTGTCACAATTTTTACTCTTGTGTGAATATTTCCTGATCAACATGTCTTAGAATGGTCATTCCTACATCACAGTAAAGCTTAAAGTCTTGGGTTGTAATATGCATCCCTTTCATTCTTTGAACTTATTTTATCAGTGATTTATTAACCATCAAAGACACTAACACATTGTGACAACCAACCCCATTGCAGGGTTGGTTGTCCCATATTATTTCAATGGGAAAATTGTAAAAAATTTTGTCAACTTTGAGAATGAAATTTACAAGTGAATTTTTTATTAAAACATTATAAACAGGAAGGAACATAAACAGGACACAAGAAACATCACATCCTTGAGGTTTTCATCAAAACACCTGAGAAATCAGAACATACAACAATTCAAATAGGCTGAACACGTCCACTATTCACTGTCTGAAACACAGTGGTGGCAAACAAAGGGTCTGTACTCTCCAAATATGCAGAGTTCATGCGTCCACTGCTTGCTCATCACACACTGCTCCCAGACCTCCTTTGAACGGCTGTTGGAGAATGGTTCCACACAAACCACACAGAAAAATTCCTCTTCATCTAATCAAGACTCTTTCACATTTCTTCTTTGGACTTGTTGCATTCTTGATGTTGTCTTTGGGTATAGACACTTCTTCTTCTGTGCTCTCTTTGTTTTTTCCTGTTCTATTTGTTGCTTCACTATGGTGTCTTTTCTGGGCTCTCTTCTTGGACGGAGCCCTTGGATAAGGCCTCAGGTCTTCTGGAGTCACTCCTCTCTGGTGGAGCTCGTGGATGGTTTTGGAGGTGTAGTGGGGTGAGCTGGGTTGGGCTGGGGTGCACAAGACTCAACAGTTCTATAATGTATACCATACATCTTGGCAGTGTTCCGGATAGTCTTCTTTTTTCATTTCACCTCTCTGACTGCCATCATCATTACATCTGGCAGAGTCTGGGTCTATTTAACAAAATTTCTCCCCATGTTCCTCTACATATGTGACAGAATTCAAAACAAATTTAAATTAATACTTAATACTTCCTTCTACATCCTAGTTTTTAATAATAACAATTGTTTTGTTAAAAATCCAACTGGAATTTTAATTTTAATTAATTATAATTTTATTTTTCTAATGGTAACAATATTGTGTCATAAATCCAGCCCAGAAGTAAATACTGACAAGCCTAATGTGTAAAAACTGACATGAAAAACAGTAATCTCCTGTGAACATAGGAGGTGTGGAGTTGGTTGTCACAACACTTGTGGCTGGCAACAAAGCTAGCAACCATCCAGCAACTAGCTGGCTAACAAATGACAACTAAAACTATAGCTTTCCCTTCATACTTTTTGATGGTAACAACTTCCTTGTTTAGAAACCTAGTGAGTAAAAGCCCAGAGGAAAAACAGTGAAGTGCTTAATATTTCCAAATTAACATGAAAAAAAAGTCATATCCTCTCACCTCAAGGTTAAGCATCACACTCCATACTACACAAATGGACTATATACATTTACTCTGTTCCCAGTTCTGATCATTTCACTACCAACATTTTGTGAGTGCGCCCCCTGTTGGCTGAGATATGATGAGTGTGACAACCAACCCCGTTGTTGTGATTTTTAAAACCTACATGTGAAGCCAAAGACAAAAGTCCATATCTGTGGACAGTACAGTGATTATTATTGTTTCTATGCTTTGTCACACAGGACAGTGACATATTTAACGGCCGGCTCGTCGAGACTGAAACTTAAAGAAGCACACGGACATCAGGGATTTAAGTTGCCTTTCTAGCCAATCAGAGGCAAGAAAGGCCGTCCCTTACCCTGCCATCCTGCGTTTCGGCGGATGAATACACCGGAAGTTGGACTTCCTCCTGCCATATATACTGGGCCTCATTTTTACATTACCGGCATTTCAGCATCACTGTCGGCCGACCTCGAAGTCGACCGAAGAGCTACACTGTAGGAAATTTATCTATTTTATTTAATTTATACACATTGTTTACAATATGCCAGGATATTCCGACAGAGACCGTGGTAGAGACCGAGATAGAGACAGAGGGTGAGTACAGTTTTGTGATTTTCTTAAACGTTTTTTCCCCCCCTATGATCCGAAGAGCCGGCCGGTAAGATTTAGAGCCACGAACTAACAGATTAAATCAAATATTCTCGTTACACTTTTTAACTAACCGGCCTGTTGTTGTTTAAGACTTATCTTAAAATTAGGAATAGTAGGTCTTATGTGTGTATTACAGGCCCGGGCCCTTAAACGGAGCCTGTTGTCGTTGGCTCAAGGCCTTGTCTGGCCTCGTGCCCTAGCGAAGCCGCTTTCGTTAGCTTCAGGGTAGCTAAGCGTTAGCTGTCCTAAAGTTACAGTAAAACGCCATGGAATTTGGTCAAGTGACAAATTGGTTATTATTGGGCTAACTCGTTTCACACCCACGGGAATAATGGAGTCGGAATTAACTTTACAGGTAGGGTGTAATTTGTCGCTGTAGCGCACAGTGGTTGAGGTAGCTCACAGCTGGCTTTCGGCTTTTCGCCATGTGGCAGCGTGAATGCGGATACAAAATGCCGGCGGTGTTTCCATTGTTCCTCTACTGGCTGGAAAGTATACAGCAGTTATGTGGGTTTGTCGAATTTCGTAGATAAGATCAATCTCTGTTCCTAAACTAGCAGTGTCCCGACTTTGGGTTAATTGACCGAGCATTTTCTGACTTTGTGAATGCGGACTGATGGTTTTTTCAGCTATGGCGGCGGTCCTCCTCGCTTTGGTGGGAATCGTGGTGGTGGCGGAGGAGGAAAGTTCGGAAATCCCGGCGATCGCCTGCGGAAGAAACACTGGAACCTGGACGAGCTCCCAAAGTTTGAGAAGAACTTTTATCAGCAGCATCCCGATGTGGCTCGGAAGTCTATGGTATGTGAGCAGCATGGTCTGGTCAATGTTATGCAACGCCTCTCAAATGTGCTCTGTGATGCACGTGTTATAGTTATGTAATCATCCAGGACCACAGCAACTTCATGTGCTCCCCTCCCTTCATGTTACAGCAAGAAGTTGAAGCATATAGAAGAGCCAAAACGATTACACTGAAGGGGAGAGAGTGTCCAAATCCCATCACAAAGTTCCATGAAGCAACATTTCCATGTAAGTGTTCAGGTCCTTAGAAGAATGTAATTATTTTTTTTTTGCATCCAAAGTAATATTTTCCTCTTTTCCCCAGCCTATGTGATGGATGTAATCAGCAAACAGAACTGGACTGAACCAACACCCATCCAGGCTCAGGGCTGGCCTCTGGCGCTCAGTGGCAAGGATATGGTTGGCATTGCACAGACAGGTTCTGGCAAAACTCTTTCTGTAAGTGATTACAGGTCATATTTGTACTTTCTATTATGATAGACATAGTTGTATTATTAATGGTAGTAATTATTGTTTCTCTTCTGCAGTATCTCTTGCCTGCTATTGTTCACATCAACCACCAGCCTTTTCTGGAGCGTGGAGATGGACCTATTGTAAGTAATTAGTTAAATGTCATATTTTATGCACCTTTTTGCCACTCCCACTTATTCTGCACAGTCACATTTGTATTGAATAAATAGTTTTGTTATTTGTGCTCATGTCATTTTTGTCCTCTTGCAGTGCTTGGTGCTAGCCCCAACCCGTGAGCTGGCACAACAGGTGCAGCAGGTGGCTGCAGAATATGGCAGAGCTTCTCGCCTCAAATCTACCTGTATTTATGGTGGTGCACCAAAGGGACCTCAGATCCGTGACCTGGAGAGAGGTATCTGCATTTTTATGCTTGAGATTGTGCCCGATGTTCGTTTGAGCAGTGAATGTGTAATCCTGAAAAACTAAACTGTAAATGGTTGAAGTCTCATACGAAACTTTGTTTTTAAGGTGTTGAGATCTGCATTGCAACTCCGGGGAGGCTCATTGATTTCCTGGAGTCAGGAAAGACAAACCTCCGACGTTGCACATACCTTGTGCTGGATGAAGCCGACAGAATGCTGGACATGGGCTTTGAACCACAGATTCGGAAAATTGTTGATCAAATCAGAGTAAGTACTTTAAAGAGTAAGGACAGCATCATACTTCCAGTTGGTGTTGAAATCTTTACTTAAGTGAAAGTCCACTTGTTTCATTTGTCACTTTCTTTACAGCCTGACCGCCAGACCCTGATGTGGAGTGCCACTTGGCCAAAGGAAGTTCGTCAGTTGGCAGAAGACTTCCTCAAGGACTACGTTCAGATCAATATAGGGGCGCTGCAGCTGAGCGCCAACCACAACATCCTGCAGATAGTTGATGTCTGTAACGATGGAGAGAAGGAGAATAAGTGAGTAGCAAGTTAAAGAATAGTACAGTAAAAGTTTTAAGTAGCTCTTTAACAGTGTCTTTAATTGTACAATTACAGACGTAAGTAAAATCTTTTAGTAATTCTCTCACTCTTTTCTCCCTTAGATTGATTCGTCTTCTTGAAGAAATCATGAGTGAGAAAGAGAACAAGACCATCATATTTGTTGAGACAAAGCGGCGATGTGATGACCTGACCAGGAGAATGAGAAGGGACGGGTATGTAATAAAGTAGATACGCTGATACCGTGGCTGTTCTTCTTTAATTACACAACATATTTTTTGGCTTGAATTAAAGTTGTAACATTGAATTCTGTCAGGTGGCCAGCGATGGGAATCCATGGAGATAAAAGTCAGCAGGAGAGAGACTGGGTTCTCAATGGTGAGCTTGAACTGTCATTAAATTCACATTATTGTCTTGTAGGAGCTACAAGATATGTAATTTTTCCCTTTTTTTTTCCTTCAGAGTTCAAATTTGGGAAGGCTCCTATCCTCATTGCTACAGATGTTGCCTCCAGGGGTCTAGGTCAGTATCCTCCCTGAACAACTACCTACTTGAATGTATTTGAAAAGAAAGTGTATTTGCTTTCTTTAACTCTTCTGCTTCTTTCTGAGTTTCTCCCCCTCAACTGAAGGAGCAGTCTGTGTGGCAGGGCCTTGGCATGACAAGCCCAGGTCTCCAGAGGGGGAAGGAGGATTCTTGGAGGTGTCCTGACTGGCGAGGCACGGGTCTCCCAGTCATGCAGAAAAACAGAGGTGACCAGGCCCAAGTGCAGCATATTGCGCTGGCCTGCCAAAAAAGTGGGGAGAGTTGAGGGCTGGCCACAGTTCCTCCCCTCTATGCTCGCCTGTTCTCTGGCAAGGGTTTGGACTGCTTCACACACCCAGGCTCTTAAAGTGTCCCAGCTTAAAGCCCAGCTACACTGTCTCCTATAGTCTTGCATGTATGTTGGTGCACTGCATTGCAAGCCATTTGAGTCATTTGGAAGGCGCTTTCTGTTGTGTAGACTTGTAAAGCATGGGTGGAGTTAAAGTTGCAGTTTCCTAAACTTCTTCCGGGAGAACGGTTTGCCTGATCGATCATACCTTCACCTCTGTAAAGACATGGCTACTGGCCCTTTTGGTGACAGTGGGACATGCTAGTTGGACACAACTTGGACAAAATCCAAGCTCACACTCCTCCCTCGCCTGCGTTTCAAAGTCATGTCGAGACCTGCCAACGAGAGACAGTATGATCAAGTGAACACTGGGTCTGGGAAAATGTTGCCACGGCGAGTGTGGATGCACTTTGTAGGCATCCTGCAAATTGGTTCAGATCGACAGTTACTTGGCAAAAGGCAGCTGCAGTGTGAGCTTTAGCGCAAGCATCATGAGTGTGCGAGACAAAGGGCCGTTTGTTCTACCCTGTTAATTGAAGCACACTAGGAGGCAGTAGTGTACATAGTAGCCCTACTGTGTAGAGACACCTGAGGGTCACTTGACAGTGTGTGGGGCGTGCGCTGCAATGGGAATGGACTAGTGAATGCATACTCCAAAATGGTAAGACTTCTGATCCATTCTTTGCGAGGGCGGTTAGTTCAGCAGTGGTTCAAGAGGAGGGGCTTTATTTAATCTCAGTGGATTGGAAGTGAATGGAGTGTGCATCGTTTCTCTTTTCCCACCGTAGTCTCCCCGAGGAGTAAATGTTTGTAGTTTGGACAAATGTGTTTTTGCAACACTGTGGCTGTATAGGCCACACCTGCCCAATGACAGTACTAACTTGGCCTTGTTTCTGATCTGGTTGTTGTGGTGGCGTCGGTGCACGTCTGTGTGCTGTCCTACTTTCCCATTATGCCACACCGCAACACAATCTTACAGATGTTGAAGACGTCAAATTTGTCATCAACTTTGACTACCCCAACAACTCTGAGGACTATATCCACCGCATTGGCAGAACAGCACGTAGCCAAAAGACAGGCACTGCTTACACCTTCTTCACCCCGAACAACATGAGGCAGGCCAGCGACCTCATCTCTGTGCTTCGAGAGGCCAACCAGGCCATCAACCCCAAGCTCCTCCAGATGGCAGAAGACAGAGGAGGTAAATCTAATTGGTGAGATACAGAAACTGTGCTGTGAATGACAGCCTCTTTTCTCTTCTACACTATCTGTTTGATCTGAAAGGTGGATGGGTTCTATAGGTGTCTGAAACCACAAAACTCAAACTTTAAACACAACATTGAGACCTACTTCACACCTTTAAGCTTCATTCTCATGACTGTTTATCCTTTTTGCAGGTCGTTCAAGGGGAGGGAGAGGTGGCGACTACAGAGATGACCGGCGGGATAGGTATTCTGGCAGGCGCGATTTCGGTAGTTTTAGGGACAGGGATCATGGTAGGGGGTTTGACAATGGACCAAGTAAAACCTTTGGCACAAGTTCACAAAATGGAGGGTATGGGGCCAACAATGGCAGCACCAATGGCTACAGCGGAGGCAGCTACAATGGGAACGGACAGGCCAACTTCAGTGCTAACCAAACAGGATCCTTCGGAGGTCAGAACAACTTCCAGGCTCCACAGTTTGGCCCTGGTAAGGGTGCTACGCAAAACGGTGCCAGTCATCCATCGTTCCCCTTCCCCCAGGCACAGGCTCCACAGCAGCACCCTCCACCACTGGTGCCCTACCCCATGCCCCCTCAGTTCACTCAGTAGTCTCATATACATTTGAAAGAAGTAATTTATTGCTTTTTTTGTCTCATTTAAGTTAATCCAGTAAATGCAGTTATTTTCTTTTTGTATTTACAACAGGGTTACAACAACTTTAAACCTCTTATCAAGATCTGCAGTGCAGCAATAGTGATGTTGCACACTTCTTTTCCTATTTTCTATTTAATTTGTTACATTCCTCAGTAATGTTTTAGTTATGTTTTGTACTAGCTAATTACAGATGTATTGGATTTTCATATGTAAAGTGATGTTAAATTCCTAACTTGGAAGTGCACTGCATGATCTTTGAAATAAAACTTAAAACTGCCACCAGTGTTGTTTCTTGACTATCTGTGTCAGACTTTAGACTTGGACAAACTTTATTGATCCACAAAGGACACTCGTTGGTCACAAAAATCTGTTGCATACAAAAACACTCTTTAAAAAAAAAAAAAAAAAAAATTTTTTTTTAATTAACTACATAGTTGACTGCTTGACACTGGTATTACTGTTGCTGTCCAGCAGGTGTCAGTTCAGTTAAACTTTGAGCATTAAGTTTGTACATTCACCTCTTGAACCTAACATGCCTCAGTTGTGTTTGTATTTGTTCAACATATACCAGTGTTTGTGTCTTAGCTCAAACTATTACCACAGTATGTGGTCCAGAAATAGAAGTAATCGTTCTTTTTGACCCTCTGTTCCTGAGGGTTAGGAACTTATTTACTTGAACCGTCCTTTAAACTGACAGTCCATGTCTAGATTTTGTCTTTAAAAATCGCTTTTGTAGATTATATTACTATGGTTCCTCAACTGTAGCCTGAATTTTCTACCTTAAAGGCTGAGTTGCCATCATGGCCTGTCTAATGCAAAGGTACAAATGTAGAATAACAAACAGGCTTAATGCAGCATGTTGTGTGGTTAAACTATAGGTTTTGCAGTGTTTAGAGTAAGTCCCTTCATGGTACCCATAGTTTGATACAGTATATAATACACAATCCAGCTGTCAGACCCCTTCTGTTGATAAGTGAGACATTTGTGGCCATCAGTTACATTATGGACTGAAAACCTATTAAAAAAAACAGTTTTCCATCTTTTGGAAAACTATCAGAACAGTGACTACAGGAAAACAATTTAATACTATATACATTAGTTACATTGTGATCATTTTTGACAATTTAATATGTAACACATTTGAAGGAAGCAAGGCAGACAACTAGGTATGAGATTAAACAAATAGGTAAAAAACAAACTGAAAAACAAGTTGTATGCTTATATGCTAAGATTTCTAACAAAACTAAATGAGTTTAACTTGAAATAAATTAAAATAATAAAGTTGAGGAAAATAAAGTAAGGAATCCATAGAAGTTATATTTCAAGGTGCTGCATTTTGTCAGTTCAGACTATTCACTTTATTACATTTGTACAGTAGAGGAAATTAACTGCGTGCATTTCCCTATGAGAGCCTTTGGCATTGACGTATTTAAATTAGGAATCTTATGTCATTTTCTGAATGCGATTATATTAAGAAATTCAGGTTTGTTGGTCTTTAACCAAATTGGATATTTGGAAAATAAAGAATATCTACATTAGTGTAAACAGTTACATAAGGATTAGATAACTGCATCTTATCACAATCCTACAATAGTTTCTGCATTTATGTAGGTGATGATTGTTTACATTCATTTTGATACATTTTTAGAAGGATAAACATCATTTACAGTTTTATACGGCTCTTTTTATTCAGGGGGATTTGGAAACTTTTATGTTAGACTTTTTATATATGTTTTTACTCAATGTATCAAAAACACTTTTTGTACCAAAGATCCAAATAATAATGTCCCCTCTGCTTCTGTACTCTTTGACAAAAGCTTCTTCTTCTTTGGTGTTTAATGACAGCTGTCAATCAGCCAAGGTTCAAAGGTCATGAGGTGTGACCATGTTAAAAGTGACTAGTCTTAATAAGGCCAGCGTTCATTAAATATTGTATAAGTTGTATAAGTTGAGTGCACGTGTGTGCACAGAATCAGAAGGTATCATTGCATGTGAATGTGTTTTACGGTTCTGTCTATTTTTGGTAGTATCTATATTCTTACAAACCACAATCAAAACTATAAGCTATTTAATAATTCACTTGAACCTTACGTAAGAATCAGGAAAATGTATGTTCACTGACCAGTGTAACCCTTTAACCCCTGAGACATTTATTCCAGGTAAATGTGCTGCTGTGAATTGGCATCTGTTTCAGTGTCATAAAGCTGCTGTGAGTATGTGTTTGTGTTCCTTTTCTTTAGTGGTTTTGCTTTACTGTGTGTTTTAGAGTCAAAACAGGGTGGAATAACAGAAAAAGACAAAGAGAGGAATTAAAGTTTTGCAGGTTTTAACAAATAATGCACTCAGAATGTACATCAATAAGAGATTTAGGATGTTGAACATGAACTGTGAACTGGAACACACTGAACAACAACAACAAGGATTAGAATTCTGGCCCAGTAGGAGAAAATGGTGTAACAGCTGAATTTTTATACTGAGTCGGTCTCACTCATTGCTCTGTTTTCCCCCCATTACACAGCTGGGGGGTGCACTGAGCATGCTCAGAAGTCTATGGAAAGCACAAGATCTATTCTATCAGCACATTTTAAAAATTTTCCTATCAAGCAAACGGTTGAATTTTTATGAATATTTAAAAAAATCATATGTTCAGAACGTTCACGGCAGTCACGTTAGGGGTTAAAGGGGTTTTAGTGCACAAAAACTTTGATTATGACACCTGCAACACACTCAAAAACATTGGGACAGATGCAAGTAGTACTGATTTGTAATGTTTGTTGAATATACAGGTTACACAGCTTCATTAGATTCCACAGTGATCAGATTAACTGGTAACAGACCAAAAATGATCCAAAATTAGGCCACAAGGACGGAATGTGACAATAGTTTTTTGGAGAAAATTTTCAATCAGAATATTTCTCAATGTAAATATGTATGAGAGTCTGAGGAAACCTCATTTTGTAAAGCCTGAGGGTAGAAACCACTGCTGAATGCACATAACCTTTGACCTTCAGGAGGCATCGCATTAGAGACTATTGTTGCTCCCTTGATGAATGTAGTCCATGGACTGGAGAGGACTTTGTAAAACTGCTGACACTTGACACAAATCAACCTGAAAATGTCTTACATTTAGGAAGACCTACTTCATATTCTGTGCAAAAACATAACTGGATCAGAGCTCAACTCGTGCTGTCGTCTGATGAGTCCATGTTTCAGCTTCTTTTCAGTAAAAAAATGGATGTTGGGTTGGTAAATGGACTGCACTTATATAGCGCTTTTCCACACTGTAATGGTGCCCAAAGCGCTTTACATGGCCTCTCATTCACCCATTCACACACACACTCACACCAGTGGGCAGCTGCTGCCATGCAAGGCACTGTCAGGCTCCACTGGGAGCAATTTCGGGTTCAGTGTCTTGCTCAAGGACACCTCAACATGTGGACAGTCAGGAGCCAGGATTCGAACCGCCAACCCTTCGGTCATTAGACGACCTGCTCTAGCAACTGAGCCACAGTACGTAGTCAAGTAGTCAAGGAAACGAAGAAGACCATACAGACTTATATCAGTGGAAGGTGCAAAAGCAGCATCTGGGATGGTCTGGGGCTGCATCAGGTCGGCTGTTACAGAAACATTTGCTGCCGTTAGTCGACATCTTTTCCCTGGAATCTATGGTTATTTCAGCAGGACAACGCCCGGCCTCATACTGAGCTTCATAGTCCCAGAGTGGACTGGATTAGACTGTCCCATCTTCAGTCCCCTACACCAAGTTCTTCTTTGCTCCTCCTCCTGTCTGATCTCCTCTCTGCTCCTCTCCCTCGCCGACCTTCTCTCTCCTAAACTTTGTCTCTTTTGCACCAAGTTCTTCTCTGCTCCTTCCCCTGTCTGACCTCCTCTCTG
>JAPQRQ010000027.1:3546278-3564408 GCA_037367365.1 Apogon talboti | reverse complement strand
CCTATGGGCCATTTTAGATTAACCAATTAACCTATCAGTGCATGTTTTTGGATGGTGGGAGGAAGCCGGAGTACCCGAAGAGAACCCACGCAGGCAAGTCTGAAGTTGTGTAAAAGATTTATAAAAAAAAAGCAGAAAAAATATACTGTTGAATGATTTAACAGCAGTATTTTATTTTATTTATTTTTTGGTGTATGTACATTTCTGCCATGAAGGTTTCCAGAGGGTTAACCATCTTCTGTCCTAAAGTATGTTCATCCTGGTTGAGTTCTGTTTTGTGCTGTGAGTGAGTTAAAAACACAACCACAGTGACATGGGCTCCATAGACTTTAATGCATATAACTCCTAATAAGTCCTAAACTGTACATGTCATCATGATGAGCTCGGGTACAGTCGATCAATGTACAATACTGAGCAGTTTGAGATATGAATGGAGACTGTATACATTGGCAAAGATATAAATACAGTTGATGTCTATTGGATTGTTTTTTTTTCCTTTTCAATCTTAATAACTCAAAAAGTATAAAAGTTATCCATAAGAAAAGTCATAGCACCCATCTACAAAGAACCCCGCATGGTTTGACGTAAGAATCATCATATAAGCTGTAGGAGGACATACAAAGAAAATCAGTTCCTCTAATATCTCGTTAACTATGCAAATGTATGAATATTTTATGAAAATACTTCATGAAAGTAGACATGTTCCAATATATGGACAGGATATGTAGCATAAATGGGCTTTGAGTAAGGAAGGCACATAAGAAGAAGAAAGCAAAGAGAAGATGAGTGTGACCGCTCACTAATTACAAGTCAACACTGACCTAATGTCAAACAATACTGGTACGATGAGCGGCGTCTGTAGCACTGAGGCGACAAGGCAGCGTACAGTCATGTTTCTATATTCATATGCAAGCAAACAATCCTAGCACAGGACTGGAAAAATACTACTGAGTTACAGCAGAACAGAACTAAACGGATTCATATTGATTACGGCCATTGATTAAAATAAAGTCAGATGCTGTTCGCCTCAGTCACAATCCTTTGAAATATTAAACACTGGTCCAACTGAGGATGATGATGATGATGATGATGTGGATCCACTCATAAGGAGCAGGTGGATCTAGGTATGTGTGGATGAATGGATCAGGGGTGTTTTCATTTGTTTACATACACTGTGCATGTGCAGTTCATGTGCATTTTCAAAGACAAGCGTGTAATCTGTCACTAGGTTCATGTTCTGTTCAGGCAGATGAAATACTGAGGATGCTTTTATTCAGCCCTGCACACGAGGAAGGGTAAGGCAAGTAGTGCTTCTAACGACCTAAAGTGGAGTGGGAGGGACAAGTCCATGTGTTGGAGTCTGAGGAGACATGCTGCGTATGCTAGTACAGGACACACCGGTGTGTGTGTGATTGTGCTGAGGCCGTGGAAATGGATGTGTAGACGGGAGGTGGAGGTTAAGGCTCGTTCTCTTCTACTCTGGCTGCGGCGCCGGCGTCTCGTTGGCGTTGTTGTCAGTGATCTTGTTTTCCAGCTCATCGTCGGACACCAGGTCCAGGGACGTTCCCTCGACCTGCAGCTGACGTCGGCCCGAGCGACTGGACGAGAAGCTGATGGGCCCGCCACGCCTGCACAACACACACCACAGTTATTAAACTGACGTAGATAGTAATTATATATGTGCAGCAGTGGCGGCTGGTGGTCTACAGGGCAGGGGAAGCAGAAGTAGCATTTTTCCAAATCACAAACTTACAGTATGATTTGTATGTGAATTCCACCCTCCTTTCCTTCTCTAAGAAATGATTAATTACCCTATCATACCAAAACAGACTCTTTTCCGGACCTTTCAATGTTCAGTGATTCTTAGAAGAGTTTTCCATGATGAAGATCTACAACACTTAACAGGACTACCAGGCACAAAAAAACTCCTGTCCCCGTTTCATCCAATCATGAGTGAAAGCATTTCCTTGGTCCAAGGGGGTTTTTCAAGACCCGCCCAACTCTATTCATCTTTATTGACACGATGAGTCCAGGAAATGACTTATTTGACATATTTTGTCCAATGACTGACTAGATTTGTTCAAATGCTCCCACCTTCTGCTTCAGTGGGTTTGATGTGAGAACAGCCTCTGCTTCAACGTCAGAAATCCATTGGAACCACAGTGCTTTATAAGAAATGACTTCAAAAAGGCTAATAAGTACAGATTTAAATTTGTGGTATTCATGGGGGAAACAGCTTTCATGGCAATAAATCTGACACTATCCACATTTTTTTTCTGCTTAAATTCTTGCTTCCCTTGTCGTCTTAGAGCAGCAGCATCTGATGTGCACTTGGAGGTTTAATTTATACAATAAAAAGTTTGTATCACTTGACTTTTCAATAAAGGAATAGGAATAAGCTTTATTATCACTGCAAAAATACCAAAAAAAATGTCCAATAACAATAATAATTTTGAAGAAAAATCTAAAGTCATGACAATTGTGTTTGGCGTGTGAATTGATTATAGAGGTGTATTTTGGCTTTTTCAATCAATCAAAAATTCCAGGGTTGGGGAAATCATTTGGAAAGTGCAGTGACCTCAGTGAACAGATACTGTAAATGAAATGGAACTTCACTACAGGACATTTAGCTTCTAGTATAGAGTCACTGATCACATGAGGAGCAGTGTTTTTATGAATCAGTGGCATCTGTGATCTAAACGCTATCAATCAAACAGATACAAGGATCAAAATGTGTTGAGTTTAACTGTTATTAAACTCCTGCAAACTGAGAATAAGTACATGTGTTCTTCGTATATCACTTCACATGCTACATACGGCTCACATTACAGACTATACTGTGACCAAATCATCACACAGGTCTTACACGTCCAACACTAACCTGTCAAAGTCATTTCACAAAATCACATTAACTCAAACAAAAAGAAGTCCTGCTCTAAACAGAACTTCTACTCATTGTCATTAGTTCCTTTTTCTAAAATAAAATGAAATAAAATAATACCTGAGGCGGTTCTTGAGTGTGTGGACCTCGCGGCTCAGACCTTCACTGGCCTCGGTGGCGTCGTCCAACTCTCTCTGCAGTTTCCTCCGTGAGGCGTTGGCTCGAGTGGCCTCCTCCTCAGCCTCCTCCAGCTGACGCTTCAGCTGCTTCATACGGGAGTTCGACTTTTCCAACTTTACACACACACACACAAGCACGCACACACACATGCACAGAAAACACTTGATATATTGGACATTAAAGTGTGTTTAAAAGCTGTAACTCTGCGTCTGATGTGAACTACTGAATGTGTCTGAGAGCAGATACGTACTTGTTCTTTAAACTGGTCGGCATGGCGACGCTCATCCTCCACCTGCATGCAGATCTCTTTCAGCTTCTTCTCTGTCCGTCTTACTATCTTGTTGGCTGCTGCTCGTTCCCTGTGATGGAGAGCATGTGCAGGTTTCAGTGGTATTCCACAGACAGTGTTCATTCATTACAGTGGGTGGGTGTGGCTATCTCACTTGGCCTCCTGCTCCAGCTGTTCTTCCAGCTGTACGATCTTGGCCTCCAGGGCAGTGATGGAGGCCTTGAACCTGCTCTTTACTGAACCCTCTAACTCCCCGAGCTTGGCCCGCAGATCCTTGTTTTGACGCTCCAATTGCTGACGAGCATTTTCACTCTTTTGGCCCGTGCTGCGCTCCGCACTTAACTCTGTCGTCAAGGTGTCCACCTGAGGAGACGGGTGTATTTTGTATTTTACAACAGAGACAAACCCATGGATGCTCAAAAACCACTGTTCTGTAATTCAAAGCATAAAGCCTGTTTCACAGAAAAGAATGACAGCATTTTTTTCTTGTTTCTTCCCAGTTTCTTCTGTCTTTCCAGCCTTTGGAACAGAACACCAGATTCAGAAACAGTTTTCTTCCACGTCATAAGACTGACTACTGAACTCAAAGTAATATCTCCCTTCCTCCCACCCACACACACACACACACACACACACACACACACACACACACAGACAGGACTGCTCCACTCAGGACTTTGAGCTCCACTGCTGTGCAATAACAACTATGCAATATATATCCTCATATGTAACCGATAGTTTTTAATACCAAAAATAGTTTTTTATCACTGACCCATAGCTTTCTATACCGACACATAGTTTTTATATGTATATTTATTTTATATATAGAGTCTGTTTTTATTTATTACCACTGCCTCCTGAGCCAACTGCATTGAAATTTCATTATTGGATGTAAAGAAAGTCTGTCTATGTCTGTGTTTGGGAGTTCTCACAGCTTGTTCTTGACACCACCGTTCGGCAGAACTTTTTTCTCATGCGGTGTCTGACAACTATTATGCTATTGGTCAGATATTTTGTGGGCGTGGTTAATGTGTTTCTGTCAGATTCCCCACAATGCTTAGTGCCTGTGATACGGTATGTGCTTTAGTGGGAGGGCCCTATGAGAACTTCCCAGGAGTTCAGAACTTGAGTTTGTTGTGGTATGAAGTGCCTTTGTTCATGTTCTTGCTCCTTCGAGAAAACGACCACGTCTGTGCTCTTGCTGCGTCTGTCCCAGGCTTTACTCCAGTGTAACTCCACACCTGCATTGTTGTCTTTCTGAAGCGATCATTGAGTAGCTCCATGTTCCCCTGCTCCTCCTCCAGCTCCTCCTCCAGCTGGGCGATGCGAGCCTCCAGCCTCCTCTTCTCATCCATCAGAGCAGACCTGGAACACCAAACCCACAGAGACCGAGGTGTTCACACACATGATCCAATAAACACGGAGCTGCTCAAGGGCACAGGGTGGGTCAGGGAGGGTCTTACTTTCCAGAGGTGCTGTTGGAGATTTCATCCTGCAGCTCGTCTCGCTCCTGCTCTGCGTGGCGTCGGCCTCGTTCAGACGCTGCCAGGTCCTGCAGAAATACACAAATTTATGTTTACTGTTCAAAATTATGAATGACTTGTCTTCTCCTCCACTCAGACAGTTTGCAAACATAAGAACAGCCTCGTACCGTATTAGAGGAGGGGACGGCATCGCTCCACTGACAAACAGTGCATTTATTCAGGCCTCATTTGCAGTTACAGCTGCACATGAGTGGAACTGTATTCCAGTGGCAATCAGAGAAGTGTCATCTTATAATGAGTTCACAATGCATCTAAAAAACTGGTACATTAATTGGAGCTGCCAACCTTAGAAATGTTTTCATCCTGTCTCTGTTGAATTTTTTAATATGTCTAAGTGCCAGGTGTATTTTAATAATTTTTTACTTTGTCTGATGTGTTATTAATTGTGAATTTTGTATTGCAACACTTGTATTGTACTCATCTGTGTTCAGGTATTTAAAATGTATGTTTTAAAAATTGTATGTTTATAACCTTGTGCTACATTTTAGGGTGACAATTCAACATCTGTCCATGGACTGCAGATGAAAAATAGTCATTGGATTAACTCTAGTGCATTCAGAGCAATGTGAATAAATGCACAATGTCCCTGTTAAATAAACCAATAAATAAAAATAAATAAAATAAAAGCCGTCAAATGTAAAATAAAATGCAAATCTGTTGTGTACTTTACTGCTCAGTAGTTTTAGAGTAGAAGTCATGAGTGACATTGTAAAGATGATCATCAAATACAAATGTAATGAAATACACAGAAGGATGAAACCCAGACGTCCACTGTTCTCTACCTCATGCAGCTGCACAATTTCAGCCTCCAGGCTTTTCAGTTTCTTCTCATTTTCCTTGGATATGGCAAAAATATCATCTCTGCAAGCTCGGGCGTCTTCCAGCTCCCTTTGGTAGTCTTTCATCTGAGCCTGGAGGAGACAATATATAACTCAATCCGTTTACAGTAGCGCTTTGTATGGAGGACAAACTGATTTCAGACTGATTTCCACATGTATGCGTGTGTCAAATCCATACCTGTAACTTGCGCAGCTGTTTGATGGCTTCGTCTCGTGCCTTGGTGGCTCCTTCTATCTGACCCTCCACATCCTTCAGGTCCATCTCCAGTTTCTTTTTTGCGGCTACAGCCAGACCTCTCTGCTTCCTCTCATCCTCCAACTCTGCCTCCATCTCTCGCACCTAGGCGACAGAATAATGGAAAGATGACGAGATGATGAAAGATTTTTTTCTATACATCACAGTGTGAATGTACTTGATCTAATGTTCCACTTGTGTCCATCAGTCCACCGTTCTTCACCTGTTTGACCAGTGCTCTCTTTTTCTCATCATTCTGGTCGTCCCGTCCCTGAAGGTCTCTCTCATACTGGGCTTTCATGGCCTGCATGTTGACCTCCAGACGCAGCTTGGCGTCCTCTGTGGCCTGCAGCTCATCCTCCAGCTCCTCCAGCTGAGTCTTCATCTCCTCCAGCTGCTGCTCCAGAGTACGTTTGGACTTCTCCAGCTCATGGACCTGCAGGAAGAACAGGGTTTTGTTTTTTTTTTAGATCAGCCAACCAGTCACTGGTTGTAGTCGCCTCACTCACTACTGTGAACTGTACACTAAAGCTGAGTGGCCTTCATTGAGCTCCTGAAGGTACAACCATTGGTTGTTCCTGATCTTCAAGGCTCTTATTGGATTGGTTCTGTCGTACTTATCTTCTCTTCTTCAGAGAACAAATAGCCCTTATGCCCTATGGACATGTGATTTTATCCGGTTAAATAAAGGTTAAATAAAAAATGAAACAGCAAATTTTATATCCACTCTCAGGTGATTTATTGATCCTAATGCTTACATTCTTGCCCACGTCATCCTTTGAACTCATCAGATCTTCCATCTCAGCGCGGAGCTGCTTGTTGACTCTCTCCAGCTCTTCCTTGGCCTCCAGTGCTTCATCCAGAGCCCTGGTCATGGACAGAGCTTTGGTCTCCTTCTCCCTGGCCTCGGCTTCGGCGCGGTCACGCTCTTCAGCGTAACGAGCTGAGATACTCTTCTCCTCAGCCAGCATCTACAGAGAACAAGTTTTCATTTAGTTTTCATGTTTTCTTTTATTTCAGTTAGGTAAATAACAAATTCAGTGGTAATTTCAGTCTTAGTTTTTACCCCTCAGCCAACGGACTGAAGGGGTACTGTAATTGTTTTGTTTTCTGTCTGTCCATTCAACAATGTGATCACATTATCTGAAGAATGCTTTGAGATATCTGCACCAAATTTAGAGTGGGTGCATCATGGTATGGAGCAAAAGCCTACTGAAAATAGGCTGAGGGATATTAGTGCGCAGCACATTATGTTTATTGAATGTAATAATCCTGATTGGAAGAAAAACTTACAACCACATTATGAGGGAGCTTCGAAAAGTACATGGAAAAAGGACAGTTGGAAAACATGTTTTAAGTTATGATAATAATAATTATGATAATACATTTTATTTATATAGCGCTTTCAATCAAAGTGCTTTACAACACAGCAACAATAAAAGAGTAAGAGCACAGTAAAAACAGATTCAATAAAATAAATAAAAACAGTTCTAATACAATTCCAGTAAAAGCTAAAGTTAAGATCAGAGTAACACCATATGACTCAGAACAACACACCTCAGGGATCATATACACCAGTAAACAAGTTTATGATGTTTATCTTTCAACATATGCTCCATGTAGGTCAACACACTTCTGCCAGCCTTTAAGTCCATCTGTGTAAAACTGAGGTCCATGCGATTTAAACCATGTCACAACTATGTTCTTTTGAAGCCCCCTTGTATATGTTCCAAAACTAAACTAAAATGTGCTCTCACCTGGTCAAACTTCTTCTGTTTCTTCTCCAAGTTGGAGACGATCTGTCTCTGATGATCCAAGTCCACAGTCAGATCATCCAGCTCCTGCTGCAGGCGGGTCTTTGTCTTTTCCATCTTTTCAAATGCGATGGTCTTCTCTTCCAGACGCTGACTGGTCAGCTCCAGGTCCTTCTGCAGCTTCTTCTTGGACTCCTCCAGTCCATCTATTGTTCCAACATCATCCTCCAGCTTCTTCTTGCTCTCTGACAACTAGAAACAAGACAGGATACAGTCAAGAAACACACTCACCTCAAAACAACATGTCATACATTAAAAACCCTCCATCTGGTACCTGAGCCTGTAAGGTTAGCATCTGTTTCTCCAGGTTCTTTCGTGCCTCCTCATCCTCTTCCTGCTGCTCCTGCAGTGAATTCTTCTCCTCCTCCAGCTGACGGATGCGACTGCTGAGGTTTAGTTTCTGACGCGTCTCCTCCTGGAGCAGCTCCTGCACACACCAGTATTTGTTTTCCATTAGTTCCACAGAAACTACTTTTATTTTTGGTTTGTTGGTGGATGCAAACGTAGTCTTCATCACCTGTGTGTCTTGTAGCTGACTCTCTAGTCCGGCAACGTCTTTGGCCATCTTAATACCTTTCCTCTCTGCGTCTTCCAGCAGTGTAGACACATTATCCACCTCAGTCTGTATGGAGAGGTTCCAACATTAAGACACAGTATGTTTGTCAATTCAAGACCTAAAACTACTGATACACATAGGATTGTTTAATTAGTAATAGGTAACATGTTAAGTATTTCTGTCTTCTACTGAGTACTTGTCGGTCTGACTTTGCTGTATTTAACCCATAAAGACCCAAACATCCACTGGCTACCACAACCACCTACTGATCTAAAATGCTTAATACCTGTTGATCCACTAATCCTATTAATACATGTGAATAATTGGTGAAAAATACAGTTTGTCATCACATCGAAACACTGTTATCTTCTATAACATTGATTCATCAGTAAAACCCATGGGGTTAGATCAATGACAGTGGATGGAGACACTTATTTCTATGTTCAGTTAATGATATATTTTGGTGAAAAAGTATCTTTTTCTTCAGTTTTATCTATTTTAATAATATAACCTTTAAATTTACTCTTACTTTTCATGAACATCTACATTAAATATAGGGAATTACATATAAGAAAATACATGATTTACAGTGAAAAAATGCAATACAGACGATAATGTTATAATAAATGGTAATAAATCACTTAAGAAAGATTAAATAAAGGCAAAAATTCATTTGCGAACTACCACAAAATTAGCACTGGGTCTTTCTGGGTTAAACACGTGTATCTGCGTCTATAGTCGTTACCTGCAGCTTGTGTGTGCGGTCGGCCAGTTCTCCTTTGGACCTCTCCCCTTCAGTGACTCTGGCCATGAGCTCCTGCAGCTGTCCTTCCAGTTTCTTCCTCTTGTGCTCAGAGTCTGTTTTTGCCTGCTGCAGGCTCTTAACTTCACTGGCCAGCTCCTTGTTGGCGCTCTCCTGGCTCTGCTTGGTCTTTTCTAAGTTGGCCTTGAACTAGATGTAGTCAACAATTACAATACAATATATAACTAATAGTGTTGTCAGATGATGAAGTCATATCTCTTTGGTTGACTGTGGAAAGGTGTGTTATGTTCCGTTACCCTCTTGGCCTGTTCCAGCTGTTCAGACAATTCTTCCAAAGCCGTGCCATGTCTCTGTCTCATATCCTGGATCTGAGCCTCATGGTTTTTAGTCTCCTCCTCAATGGCCTTCTTCAGCTCAGCAACCTCCTGTTCACGCTTAGTCCTATGGAAAACAGAGACACACACTCCGATCACCTCTCAGTCATGGCATCATCTGCTAAACCCCTCAGTGTCTACAATAAAAAGGAAATGTTAAATGCTGGATATGGTACCTGAGCTCCTGCTGGGCAGCAGTTGTATCAAGTGTATCTTCCAGTTCTGTCTTCAGTGCCTCCAGTTCTTCACTCAAATCCCTCTTGAGTTTCTCAGCCTTGTTTCGAGCATGTTTCTCAGACTCCAGGTCCTCCTGCAGCTCAGACAGCTGGGCCTGCAGCTCCCTCACCTGTTTCAGAGCGTTGTTCTTCTGACTGATTTCATCTTCACCTCTGTTAAAGACCAACAACATGCGACATTATTTCAGCTTGGAACAACACTGACTGATGTAAACATTTTGTGTGAAAGAAAACAGACATGGAGAAATAAAAATAAAATGATTATTAGCCAAGAAAATAATTCCTGGCTTTGTATTGTACTAAAATACTGATTGCTATGTAAGGGTAAAATAGCTCTTAATAGTCTCTCATTGTGTTTAATAAACTATTGCTTGAAAAGAATCTACAGTCTCCACTAGGTGGCAGCAGTGATGTGCTCAAAATCACTTTACATGTTTTTGTATCTGCTGTTTTTTTGGGGGTTCTGCTTGTTAAATGTAACATGTTTAAGACTATTATAAATGAGACAGACCTCATCCATGCCAGTCTTACTAGAACAAACAATGTGAATGAACATCAAACATGCACAAAGCAAATTTTGAATGAATGTGATGTTGAACTTGTAGTGTTGTGGGAAACTATTTTGAGTTGTAGAATTTGTCTCTTTTTTTCTTCTGAGAGAAGACCCTGTGGAAGGTCACACACCACATCATTACACATGATCTGGGTGAGTTTCTATTAATTCTGACGAAGCAGCACAAGTTGAATGAGAGGTTTTGTTTCCATGTTAGTTTTGTATTTATTTCTGTTAAAGTATGAACAATACAATATTTGACCAAAAACATTTAAAATGGTGACTTCAGTTAATATATCTTGGTAACCCAATCAATTTTTAATACATGTCAAAATTGTATTTGAGAAAGTTTAGGATATTTCAAGGCCAAAAATTCAGATTACTGGATTTTTCATTTTTTGAGGGCATGAGATTTTAATTCTGATCAACAAACCACATGTGCACCAATCAAACTAACCAATCAAACCACTCACTGTTTATAAATGAGAATTATAGACATTTTGATGAGACAGACTCCATAGTGTCACGAAGTTGTCCAATGATACAAGCTTGGTTATTTTTGTAACATTATAAAATCACTGCTGTATACTTGTGTTGTCAGTCCAATAAAATGTGCCAGGTGCAGCAGATGTGAATCTTGTTTGATGACCGCTCTGTTCAGCTATGCAGCACTTATCTCAGACTGACTCACCTCATGAAGCAGTCTGTGACTCTGAAACATATTCAGCTCATTCACTCTTGTGTAACACTGGTGAACTGATGTCACCTGTTCTGTCTCTCCCCTGTCTTTGCCAGTCCCAGTGTGTCCTACCTAGCCTGCATTATCTGTTGCTCCTCTTCCTTCTTGCACAGCTGAGTTTTTAGCTCCTCTGTCTGGCTGTGGAGCTCGGCTATCTGGTCCTGGAAGTCGGATGTCTCCCCATCCAACTTCCTCTTAGCTTTCTCTAGCTCCTGACGGGTCTTCTCCTCCTTCTTCAGTCTCTCTGATTTAGAAAAAAGACATCAAGAGGCATCATTTTAACAGAGAGAAGCTACATGATTGAGGCCTGTATATTCTTAATGTATTTTATTTACTTTTAGTTTATAACACTTGATTATTTGATACAATCTGTCTTTTAGTTTACCCTCTAGGTCCACCATCATCATTTCCTGCTTGTTCTTGACTTTGCCCAGGTTCTTGGCCTTCTCTTCCTCTTCAGCCAACACAGAAGACATTTCATTGATCCGGTCTTCCATTAGTTTCTTTTCCTAAGGGTGGGAGTGGGGAGTGAAGGTAATTTCTCAATTCTGAAACCTTTGGCTGGAGACAACAGCCCCTTCTACACAAAACCCACAAAAGCTTGAATTGAGTGGTCTTCTCTCACCTTGATAAACTTGGAGTTCTGGTCCTCTAGTAGCAAAATGTCCTCTTCATACTTCTTCATTTTGGCTTCAGCTGTCACTTTCTCCAGCTGCAGCTTCTGTCTGGCAGCCTCCTCTTCATCTAACTGTTCCTCAAGATCCTATACACACAAGTAATTGAGTATAGCAGCAAAGCATGTACAGAAAAGTACATTTTTGGCATATATCTCCAAGTATATGTTTAATTTATTGATTTTTTTTTCATAGGTCGAAACCACATCTGCGTCCCCAGTGTCCTCATCCCTCAAACACACCTGGATGTGTGACTGCATCTTCTTCTTCTCATTCTGCATTCCCTGGGTCCTCTCTTCTTCTTCCTCCAGCCTGGACTCCAGGTCATGAAGAATTTCCTCCAGCTCTTGCTTTTTGGAAGCCAGACGTGCTCTCATCTCCTCTGCCTCTGCAAACAGCTCTGTCTCTGCCTGAAGCTGCTCTGCCAGGATGTTCTTCTCCTCCATCAACTATAGATAAATAATGATAAGGGTGAAATTAAACAACAGGTTACTGCAGCAACGAAACTCTGCAGAGTTTTGTTGTGGTTGTAACCGACCTGCTGGTGTTTCCTCTCCATCTCCATCAGTTCTCCCTCCACCTTAGTTTGCTTCTCTTTCACCTTGACCAGCTCCTCGTCTTTAGCCTGCATCTCCTCCTCCTGCCTGGTGACCTGCAGCAGGGGCTTCACCTGCAGGTACAATTGAATAGAGACTTTGAGCAAACAATTCATTCATCGCCTTTTGGACATTCTCATCAAAAACTGTATTTTACATATTTATACCTTTGTGAAGAGTCTCCACCACTGCCAGTGACGTAGCTTCAAATAGGCAGCACAGTTTCTCTGAAGAACCTTAAGTGCACTTAGCTGCTGCTGCTTCTTAGCAAAGGCCCTAAAGCATTACACCAAACAGGAAGTAAGAACATAGGCTGACGAGAGGAAAGCATACTTCTGAAAATATCTTTATTTTAAGAAACTGTACTACACACCTGCAATTTCAACAAATTTTAATGTTACATACACACACCCAATTTTATATTGAGATTTTGAGGCTGAATAGCTCTAGATTAGGGATGCCAAACTCAGCTTCTTTCAGGGGTCACATTCAGCCCAATTTGATCAAGTGGGCCACACCAGTAAAATAATAGCATAATAACCTATAAATAATGACAACTCCAAATTTTTCTCTTTGTTTCAGTCCAAAAAAATAATATTAAATTAGGAAAATATTTACATTTACAAACTATCCAAACAAGAAAAGATGTAAATAACCTGAAAAAACTGATGCAGTATTTCTTAAGAAAAATAAGTGCCATTTTGACAATTATTATGCCTCAACTTATTGTTTATATATGTGCATTACGGCTCAAATCTAAAAAAGACCCAAAACATTTAGTAACAGGCAGAATATTGTTAAAATTGCACTTCATTTTCTTTAGACATTTGACTGTTCATATTTGCTCAGGTTAATTATATTTTATTGTTAAAGGATAATGTGTTAATATAAATATTTTCACATTTTAATGTCATTTTTTTACACTAAAACAAACAGAAAATTGGAGTTGTCATTATTTATAGGTATAATGTAATATTATTATTTTCACATTACACCAAGAAGAACATTTGTAGTCATTATTTATAGATTATTATGCTATTATTTTACTTGAGATCACATTGTGTAACCTAAACTAAAATAAGTTTGACATCCTTGACAGTTAATATCTTCAGTGTAATTTTTGTACTTTGCAAATTGACCCCACAGGCCAGATTGGAACCTTTGGTAGGCTGGTTTTGGCCCACGGGCCGCATGTTTGACACCCCTGCTCGAGAGTGAGCCTTACTTGCGTGCCAGATATCCTCGACAGACAGCCTGGAAGTAAATGATGATGTCAGTGATCTTCAGGTCCCTCTCTTCCTCCAGATGAGCCAGGACTCCAGCTCTAAAGAAGATCTTACTCTGGCCAATACGGAACAGGTTACCATCAAGCTCCAAGGCTTGAATCTATGAAATGCAGTGAGACACAAGACATGACATTACATAACATCACAAATGTACTCTGTAAAAGTAAAACTTGCTCACTGTTCATTACTATATGGCACTTATAATGACCTGCTCTTCACTAGAAACTTAAGTAAAGTCATTACCATTCTTTCACAGGCCTGTTTTCCATCCATGAAGCCCTTAGGAATGGCATTGGGGGTGAGGATTTCATACCTAGACACAGTCCATAATGAGCACAGGGGGTCGTTATAACAGCGTTAAGACTTTCTAAACTTTTACGGGACAGGAAGTGGAACTTTACCTCTGTCTGAACTCCTGGAAGACGATGCGATTGGGGAAGCCCTGTCTGCAGATACGGATTCCCTCCAATACACCGTTACACCTCAGCTGGTCCAGAACCAGGTGAGGGTCCAGTTTACCGGCCTGCAGGAGGATTACAAAAGAGATGAGAAAACAGGAAAGAAAAATGTACTAGAGAAATATAACAATTTAAAAAGTGTAATGATGAATCCACAATCTCACCCTTTTCTCATGGTTGGGGATGATGCAGCGCACAAAGTTGGGGTTGGTGTTCCTCAATGTGGCCATCAGTTTAGACAGCTGTTCCTTGTAGAGCTGACCCACTGTGCGGAACATGCCCTTCTTGGTCTTGTAAGCAGCACCAAATGCTGTCTCATTCATACCTGCAACCTGGTCCAAACCTACAATTCGGTCAACTGGAGGTAAAAAATTAGGAAAAAGATAAATATTAATGGAGGGGCACATACTGTGTCTGGTCTGTAACGCTTCATCTGATAGCGAGTGTATGCGTTGAATACATTAAAGTAATGTCCCCTGCTAATCACAGAAAAGAGAAAAGCCAAGACATGGATTCAAATTCAGTGTGGAAATTCATTAGGAAAAGTGTTCAAATGAGCAGGATTTGCTCTTTTCTGACATTAAATAAAGCATAAAGACACATAATGGTGTTGGTGCTTTGCAAAATGGAACCAGTAATGATCAGCTGGGTTGATTTTATTAGCAACAGAACAGTACTGGCATAACATTAGTCAGATTCAGTTCAGGAAGAGCCTTTTATATCTTTTATAACTTTCATATTCCATCAATTCATTCCTTTCTTTCATATACAAATATTTATGGAAATGTAATCATTTTTGCTGATTACATTAGGATAAAAACAGCATGCTTTGAATTTGTACATATTCTGGACTAATAACATCAGATCTGACAAACGTTTCATCTGAAAACTAATGAACTAAAGCATAGAGAAAACAATTAAAGGACAAGGCTTCAGAAGATTTTCTCTGGTAAATCCACAATTGGATGAAAACTGAGTAATATGATATTGTTAGACTCATTTAAGATAAATGACACGAATCTGGATCAGTTATCTGGCTTGCAGGTTCCTCACATATTTTCTTTCCACACAAAAAGTCCATGAAGTCAGTGAACCTCTGTCAGGTCTGGATCCTATAAGGATCATTAGATTTATTGAACACCACTATTTCTTTCCATCTGCTCTTAACTCTTGGACATCCTGCATTAGTCTTTTTGCTTTTATGAAGTACATTTTACAGAATTTTTGAGTAAACAGCATGCAGAGTAGACAATAGAAATAGGTCAATAACTTTCCTGATTTAGTTTTTCACCCTTTCAAAAACAAATGTGATTTAGAAACATTATGGCTGATTATGGTAACTTATGACTTAGTTATAAGCACTAATGTAAATGTAACATTTGTAGAAGTAGAGGTTTTAAATACAGCCTGATAGAGCCATGCAAAGCCAGGGAGGGAGCTTCCAGAGGGGCGCATGTTGCAGTCATACCAAGACACAACTAGCAAGTACCCCGGTGTTGAAAATGAGAAGAAGCCAGATATACACAAATGTGTTACTATGATTCACCTGGAGCTTCGTGGAGCCCAGAGACATTGTCATAGAAAGACGCTCTCTGAAACGTCTGAATGTCTATAGCAGCAGAGACACAGACAAAGGACACAGGAGAGTGAGAAGGAAAAAGAAAGCCTGCGAGAAAAGTAGTATACAAACACACAAACTGTACTCGCGCCACACATACTCCCACAAACACCCACAACGACTGGTTAAATGCTCTCTGTGTTAAAAAGAGAGTAGAAAAATGAAGAAACTGGAATATAGCAGTACATGCATCTTAGTGAAGCATTCATTAATCAAGTAGTGAATTAGTTCAGACAGTGTTATAAGACCATGTTATTTTCCTTTTGGTCTACTGTAATACCAGTAAAAAGGAATGTCACATTATGACAAGGAAGATAGTTCATATTTCACATTTGATGTAAATATTAACAGAGGAGAAGGTTCTATACTGTACTGTACAGTAAAGCAATTAATCATTCATTTGGCTAGTGAGTGGTTCATGTCACCTCCACATACACTGCTGTTTTTTCTGGCAAAAATCACACAGCTGGATCAAGTTCAGACAGGATGTGTGAGTGAAGTAAGAAAGTATTTCCTCTTTTTTAAATACATTACTAGAGTCACTGAGTTATAAAGCACTGTGTGACCTGAAAACTTTGAGATGAAATGACAAATATTCTTATAAATGCTTTTTTTGTTTTAGTTTGATTTGTTCAATGTGGCATACATCATCTTTATATGGATAACTAGAAGCTGATTTGACTGTGTTCAGTTCTATACATGTAAAAGCCAAAAAATTGTCAAAGACCCACCATCTTTCCAGAGCTCAGCCACAAACTTGTCTGTTGATTGATGCAATAAAGTTGCCACATTGTCATTCAGAGGATCCATGTTCTTCATTAGCCATTCATCAGCTTTATAGTCCACCTACAAAATTAAACGAAAAACACATTTATTTTAAATATGGCAAAATAAATTGCATTTCATTTCCAAATTTCCAGCAAATCTGCATCACATCAGATTTCATTAAGTGA
The DNA here is from genome assembly GCA_037367365.1 of Apogon talboti. Classification (NCBI taxonomy): domain Eukaryota; kingdom Metazoa; phylum Chordata; class Actinopteri; order Kurtiformes; family Apogonidae; genus Apogon; species Apogon talboti. Next base: position 3,547,820 of record JAPQRQ010000027.1, on the reverse strand, counting down.
AGTCCAGTATGCTCACAATATCTTCACCGTCACATCCCAATGTGAGGGAAAAAAAAAACATGGAAAATTCACTTTGAGAGGATTGGTTTTCAGTTTCTGATTAACTACTGCCGGTCTGTTTCTTCACCTGTCTGCAGCAGTCTGTGTAGTATGTCTTCAGTGACAGCTAGATCTGGTTGTACTGTTCCCATTTTCCATTTGGTTTTAACTTGCAGTGCCAGATGTGCTGAGGGACCATCCAATGAACAGACAGTTCAGAAAATCACCTGGTCACTTACAGAGAAATGATCCACTGCTCTAAGGTTAGAATAAAGACTTGATAATATTTGAGCATATTGTTTGACTGACAGCACAGCCCACCTGAGACCCCATCAAGTCTTAATGGACCATATTGTGTTGATGGGATCAGTTGCTGTAACACGATGATGACTTGTATAAAGGGAAAGTTGGATTAGACAAGAACATAACAAGTAACTGACGCGGTCAGAAACCTGAGAGATGGAATGTGGGATCTCCATATGGGTTTCATCAGTGTCTTGGAAAAGCAAACTCACAATGTTTGGACTTATTTTCCTTTTTGGTATCACTCTGCCATGCAAGATTTATTTGATGAAGTTCAAATTTAATGCTGGCTTCAGTACATAGTACTGGACACTTAATATCTGACTGAATCTGAGGTTTTCACCTGCTTGTCATGGGGAGGCTTAAATCCAGGAATGTTTATACTCAGCTGACTGATGGTCCTCGCTGTGTTCATATACATATTTGAAGGACCAGGGAATTCTCACTATATGGATAATATCGGTTTTCATTCTGTGACTGATGGGCATCATCTTAGGAATGCTGTTGAGATCATTTTTCCTGTACAGATGGTAGACCACCACACAAAGGTGAGAGTTGAAAACCTCCGTTATGTAACCACCAGGCACCAAAGACTCAATCTTGCACCAATGAAAACCAGATGTGGGTTTCCTCCAGCAGCAGCACGACAACTGGGCTATTGTTTTCAGGCAATGACCTGATTAACTATGCCTTCAGAGGAGCTAAGTCTGTGCCTCCATGTAGGACTTTATAGCAGACCAAAAACAAAGTTGTTGCATAAGAACAACATACATGAATGTAAGACATTAACAAATAAATTGTGTAGTTTAAAAATGCGTGTTGCTTTTTAGTTGGGTAACGGGATCTTTTGTTTATCGTTTATTTCTATAATTAGAAGCAGTTACAACATCCCAGTGAAAAGTCACAGCACTGTAAACAGTACATAAAACACGCACCCTGCCTGCGTAGTGAATGATGCAGAAGTCAGCTTTGTCCTTCAGCTGACGTGGCTTCTGAAACTTGGTGTGCGTGCCTTGTTCCTGGAGCACCTTGTCTACAAAGGTCTTGTCTGTGGCCTTGGGGAACCAGCACTCCTCGTCCAGCAGGGCCAGGATACCAGGTGGGTTTGTCTGAGAATCAAATCAAATCAAATCAAATTTTATTTATATAGCGCCAAATCATAACAGAAGTTATCTGATGACACTTTACATATAGAGCTGG
>JAPQRQ010000027.1:3505753-3536878 GCA_037367365.1 Apogon talboti | reverse complement strand
GAGGAGAGGAGAGGAGAGGAGAGGAGAGGAGAGGAGAGGAGAGGAGAGGAGAGGAGAGGAGAGGAGAGGAGGAAATGGAAATGTAGGCAGTGGGCTCTCACAGGAATGTTGTGGTCTTTGCGTCCTTTGTGTGAGGAGGCAACGTGGGCCAGGTACTGGATGACCTTCTTCGTGTTCTCAGTCTTGCCAGCGCCTGATTCACCTCTGAAAACAGAGTGGACAGAGAACATGGATTTACAAACAGAGACACAGCAAACACGGAAAATAAATTAAAAGAGCCTTTAGTTTCTGTCTCTCTCAATACCCTTGGATTACAGATTTGTAGTTGTCAAACAAGAAATAACATAAATTTACCACAATTTAGTAAAAACTAGAACCAGTAAAGTAAAATCCTGATCAGATAGCCCATGAGACTCTTATCAGGTAAGACTGACTGGATCAAACCCAAAGAAATGATGAACAGGGAGTAAATGAAGAGGAAGAAAAAGTAAAGAATGACCATCATCTGTTCGTTTCTAAATCCATCCAGTCGTTTGTCCACCTCTTTTACTGAAGAATCCTGCGGTTCATTGGGCCAGTCTCCAAAGTTTCCAGGCTCTGCTTTTGGGGCAGCTATCTAATGATAGCTGTGTTCAGGCAGGGCCATCCACAGCTCCCACATTCGGGTCCCAGAGACCAAAAAACCAGGGCCAATACCGAAACCAGGCTAGTAATGCTGCATCTAGCTGCATACCAGTGGCTTTAGTCTAGCTGGTTATTAAAGCTGCTGCACATAGTACACTGTAGTTTTGGACACTGCGCTAGAATTCAAAGGGCGAGTCCTCCAAAAAACAGGATGCAGGCATAGAAATATAGGTTAGATTAGTTACATGCAGCCCAGTCTGGCTTGATGTCTTCATAGTTTCATAGAAGTGAAAGAACTTTATACTGGAATATTTCTTTCTAGAAATGTCTATTCAGTGACACATACAGTATCATACTGTCGTTGTCCACTGAACATCGGCTCCTTGTAATTTTCTGACCACTCACTCACAAGTTCACCCTCATACATCAGAGGGTCAACAGTATTTTTAACTCTTAAGTGAGAGATTCTACAAGTTGTCCGACCCATGGCACACTCCCTGTTATGTTTATTTGAGTACAGCATATAGACATAGTGCAATGTAATGGTGACCTTTCTTTTGTATTTATATTTTGTGTTATCACTTTCTGGTGGGTCTGCTCCCCTTCTGTTTACATTCAAGTTTCTTTTTATCCATCCATCATTTATTTCCATAAATATTGTTGCTCTACTATGTACAATTCCAAACAATGTCTCTCCTTTTCAAATGATATGAGTACATTTATCATGACGTAGCTTTATCAACAGCCACCCTACATATTAACAGTGAGGTGACAATATTAAATCCATTGTCACCAACAGGGGGTGTAGTGTTTTTAGAATTCAGAACAGATTATGCAACAGCTCTTGTATGTGTATTGGCAAAGTCAGCCCAAGCCACAGTGGAAGAGTGTGGCACCTAATTACTCTCTGCCACAGAAGATGAAGGCAGGGCACTTAACCACACTCTTAACTCCCTCAGATTTGAGTAAAGCTTCAGCACGACCCAGCATCCGCAAAAAGCTATTTGAAACCAGTCTTTAAATAAAACACAGCAGGATGATGGGAGCTGGCCAAGTGATTCAGAGTGAGAGAAACATAAAGGAGAGAAAAAGGGTTTGACAAAATACACAAATCCAGGTAATTATGAAACAGTGGTCCTTATGCACAGAATGAAGTTTTAAGTTTATTGACTTCACAAGAAATATATATGAGGTCAAGTACTGAGACCCTGCCTTTATATAATATGCCTCCCTTAAGTTTAAGAGGAGGGAGTGGAGACGTTTTCATTATATGTTATTTTTATGTAGCCCTCTTTGAGCTTGTTTTTGATTTCACTTTAGTTTTAGGTTTATGTTGTGAGAAAAGCCTTGAATTATAGACAATGAAAACAGTGGGATGAGAGAACAAACGGTTTTATTCCTGTACACCATGTGAAACTGATTTCACCTACAATTCCATTTTGTTTTAGTTTGTGCTGCATTGTTTGTTACAGAGTTTTGTGTGTTCAAATACTGAGAGGAATTGAAACAAGGGGAAACAAGAGGAAAGAGAGGAAACAAGACGAGAGGAAACTTTCAATACTTACGTGCAAAGGATTGATTGGTCCTCACGATCTGTTCAGGAAAAATACAGACAAACAAAGTCAGTATCTATTCATCATTTACAGACTTTTAACTTTTATTGCAACTAGAACAATAACAGACAGTTCTAATGATCAAGGTGTTGGACTGTGCAGCCCTATGTTTTTGTGAGTATGAGGTTCACTTCTAAATGAATATTGCTCCATGTCGACCAAAGTCACATTAATCCAGCCCAATGTGAAACCAGCGAGCACATTTTACAGTCGTATGCACATTCCCTTAGCTTTAAGAATCTGGACTCTCCTCCAAAGCCATGCTGTTTAACGGCCATAAACTGACACACAGACTGGTAACCAAAGCTCTTACACCTTTCATCAGGAGGAGGAATTCACACCAAAGCCAAGATGACAGGATTAGTTATGCCCACTGAAGTGATTGACCTCTAAACTCTAAAAGTCCTGCTGTGGACTACAAAGACCAGAACCCAGAGGGAGCTGACCTGTTTATTACTGGGCAGAAACTCTAGACTACTTCTCATGGTGTCCCAATCAGAGCATGTCCTGATTTAATATAAACAAAAAACATCACATATTGAAATGGCAATTGGATAAACAAAAAAGTAATTATGCAAAAACCTCATGATACATGACTGAATGACATGAGATAATACAAAATAAATAAAAAATTGCGAACAAATAAAAAAACAGCACCAATATAAACCTAGTTGACCAGACCAGTAGAATAACTATACAATATCATAATGATATAACGAGAAAAGTGTGGACAACAAACAGCCAATAGGGGATCAATTTGCCAATACTACCCACCTGTTTGGCACTGTCAGAAAATTAACAACTGAAATAATCTAACAACTGAAATAAATACTGTATATGGCTAACTGAACTTTAGCAGTCACCATACTTTCATCAGAGCAGCACTGATCGCATGTCAAATGTTGGTGCCAGTTATTCGGCCAAACCCATTAATCAGATGGTCTCTAGATTAATTTACTCTGAATAAAACCTACAAGCCCGACTAAAAAATTCCGAAGTACCTGCTGGTGACCTACCTGAAGAGTGAAGCTCATCATCACTGCAATTTTAGGCAGCCTTGGTGAGATTGTTGAAAGGACTTTTGTCACATTTGCTAACAGCAAAGACCAGAGGCTTAAAACACAGCTGAGCATACCAGGTACAGAAAATCATACCTTTCCGGTAGCATCAGTCACCATACACACAATCTATGTGTGAAAACAGGCTCTTTCAGCTCAGTGGAAACTTTTTGACATTTGAGAAACACATATTACTGGACCTTTGCTGCCAGAGAAGTATTTTGCATTTTAGTTCAAGTCTCCAATGTGGTCATTTTAACTTTTTAACCTGCTGTCATCATTAGATTAAGATTTTGTTAGTGCGAGAAAACAAGTGTTCTCCGTATTACTCATGAACTCACACCTGGTCTAAGTGGGTCAGCTCTAACAGACAGCTCTATCTTTCTTAACCCTATCCCTAAGGGTATTATCTTTCACTAGAAAAAAAAAAACCCTTATGTTCTTACACTAAACTGTGAAATTTCCTCAGGTGACAAAAGCTGTAGACAAATGAGCTTGCACTGCGCCTACATCTGGAGACCTTGTGTTTCTTCATTACAGGATGACCAATGCGAATGCAATGCAAACAGGCCCAGAAAGACACAGCAACATGTTCACAAAGTTAAATGCATACACTCTTGAGTTGAATAAGGGTCACTTTAACAATGGAAATGATGAATGACATCATTATCACTACTACCACCCTTTACTGTGACAATGAGACAGCCTTCAAGTTTTAATTACTTTCCCTGTCTGTGTTTCACAGCCACATCTACGTTAACCCTGATGCTTATCACATGCACCTAATGTTGATTTTTATAGAAAATTGTACATCAAGTCCCAGTGGACTGAGGAATGTAACGCTATGTAATGCAACACTGTCATGAATATTAAAACAAAGTATACACTCATTAAAGAGCCTCGAAGCAATATTAAATCGGCTTTAAGTGATTAAAAAAGGACAGATTTACATGTATGACCTCATGCTTCAACTGATTGCAATTTGCAACAGATTGAGAGAAATGTGCACCCTAAGGGCTTGAGCATATGGTTCACAGAGGGCCATGCATAATGTCCACAACCAACATGAACATACTCATACTTCTGTCTTTGCAGGAGTTGTTGAGGTACTACACTGACCAATGCTCTTAAGTATAGTTTTAGTCCACCTATTCCAACACCATTACCCACAACTGTGGACATCCAAATGCTCATCCTCAGTGGTCTTCTAATAGAAATCAAGGATAGTTCCACAAATTAAAAACACACATCCACCTTCTGTGTCTCTCTTCTACAATTCTACAACAATTCTACAACTGTTTCTGTCTGTACCATAGAAATGCATCTGATGGAGTCTTGACAGTGAATGGTCATTACAGCTACCAATCACCTGACTTAATCCCCTTCTCTGCAAAGATCACTGATTCTTTTGTCATTGACTAAATGTAGAAGTCTTGTTTTCTCTCAGACCACTTGAACAAAAATATGTTCAAAGGTACATTTTTTTGCCCAAAAATGCCAACTAATATTGTCTGACTGAATTTAAATTATACTTTATTAGAATAAGCAATTAGTCATTTGTTTGGAATCACTATGATACATACAATAACAGATATACGGTACACAAAATCTAGAAAAGAAAAATTCAGAAAAATGTGTCTAACGGTGAAAAACCTGATTGCTAGTTTAATTTTACGTCTTCACACACATTCTCATATGTCTCTTGGATTTCAGCTCAATATCCTAGGAAGAAAAAAGTAATGAGGCTGTGCAACACACACCTACACAGCTTTAGACTCCCATTAGACCTTCTCCTCACACAGCTTTAACCCTACTTACCTCTGATGCCCTCCATATCCTTTTCATTTCACCTTGATAAACCTGTGTTAGAACCCATTGCCTTTTCTTATGACTCTCAGCTCTGTTGATGATTGACAGCCATTTCTTTCATTGACTACCCCTTTGTTATTTCTATCCATCTGGAAGATCAGACAAAATAAACCAGATACTGGCTTTAACTAAAGGAAAGTGTTGCACAGAGCTTTCTCTTCTAGCTTTCTGTTCTATCAAACACATCAAAACAAGGGCCTGTAAGGACTGTCACATTCAACTCACTCAGACACTATAATACAAACCTTTTTCAGCACCAGGTCAGCTTTTTGAATTGCATGCGGACAAACCCTCTTGTGTAGTAGTGAAAATACAAGTCTTGTGATCTTTGACAGTGTGGTAACAAAATGACATGTTCTTTATGTTAAATCTTTGGTTGTGAAGGAAAGTGTGAGTTGTCTGGATATATCACCAAACATTATGTGGTGAGTTTGTTTTGCAAAATTTACTTCAGACTGTCTAAAGTAATCTGGCCTGGTTCACTGGGTGAATGCGTGCATTTATCAGGTCCATGTTGCCCCTTGGCCCTTTTGGCAGCTGCTGCTTCCTAGATCACCACGGCAACTAACTGCTAGGTCATATTTACCCAGGATGCCATTCTGGGTAGGCGTAGGTGGACCAATCAAACTGCACATGTTCTTCCCTTCCAGTAGCTCATTACTGCCTCGCTAAATCTTTCCCCCTTTGTGTTTGCCTTTTTCTCTGCTGCTCTCATTTCCCTTTTCCCCCACTTTCACTCCTCATGAATGCTGCAAAGCCAGATTACTCACTAAGTTCACTGGAGTGGGACCTTACTGGACATGAAATCACTTTTCCACACCAGCACAGGTATGTTTTAAATCATCTCAACAGAACTCACAGCCAATTACAATGGTAAATGGAAATGTGAGGTGGAAATAAGGTGGTCCACTCACACATATTTCAGCTGAGTCTCTGTTTGAATACAAACTACATAAAAACTCAATGGCAGCACAGGAAAAGACACATTTCAGCATAATCAGTATTGCTGCAGTGTTATTATATAGTTCACTGAAGGGTGAAATGCTTCATTATTACTCCATGCCCGCAGTTAAGAATATTTTAACACAGATTTTGACAATAATACTGTCAATGGCAGGATGCTGACACTTGTCTAACCTCTTAGAGGGGTTTACAGTGACTACTAGTAAATGGTGCACATTCATATGTTTTTCTACAGTCCTGGTACTCACAGCACCTTCTAACTGGAACTACACACATTAATTTGTTTAAAAAATAAAAAAAATATCATACTATTAGAAATGTCATCAATACATACTTCTCACAGTGTCTCTGGGTGCACAATGCCAATACTGAAATATATCCAACACTTCAGTGGTAGGAGACGGGCCTGTCTTGCACAGCAGGGTTCCCTTTGCTGCCAATAATTTATCCCCCACGAGGATTAAACAAACCCTCATTCTTCACATTCCACAGCATTCTCCTCTCCCTCCATCTCCACAAAGCCCCAATCGTTACCATAACCCCCTATTATCGACCTCATTTAACCTTGTACAATCTCAGCAGCCCCTCCTTACAGTCAATCAGTGAATCATTCACATTCATACATGTCATCTACCCAAATTATTCACTAACGAAGGGTCAAAAACTGCAGAAGTCTACTATAGCTTCTATTCCTAAATGGAAGGCAGAAATGTAAAACACTATAGAAGACCTTAAAAATAAGTCAATCGGGGTTAACGGGTTTAAACATGACAAAGAATGGCACGGCCCTAAATGACAAGGGTAAGAAACTATCAACTTGAGGCTCCAGACAGTACCAGTAATTTCCTTTTTACCAGTTTTAATGAGCCTGATTGTGAGGGTGGAGCTCAATTTCCAGGCAGAAAACTCCAAACCACAATCACCAGATACATTCTCCACATCCACAGCTGAAACCAAACCTTAGCATAAAAAAACATTTTGAGCACAATGATCGTAATTATGTCCATTTATCGTCAGTGGTCCTCACCAATGTGGGTCCAGTTCAATGCAACTCTAAGCAAACTCAGACCCACAAATTGTACTCCTAATTGTTGCAAATTGATGTTTTAATGTAATGTCTGTGCATGTGGTCATTCAGCTGTCAAACTATCCATGATTAACATCACACTTATTCTCATTAATCTCATATTTGGCAAAGATAACTAAAAGGAAACTCTGACAGCCCTTAACCCCCTCCTGTTCAGATTTGAGTATTATTTACATGTAGGGAAACTCCCGAAGCCCTGTCATGTGTAACACACCATCTTTACATAGTATTTCTGACACAACTGAAAATATGTTAAAGTCAGAGCTCTTTTGCTTTACAAATTGGCCAGAAAACATGATTTTCAACTCTCTGGTGTCTTTACAACTGGATGTAACACATTTTTTCCACGCTGCTACTCAAGTTCTCACAATTAGCTTCATAAAAGAGGTTGTAAAATGCAACTGAACACAGTGAAAATTCTAGCACCATGGCAACCACTTCAAACACATAAGTCCTGACTGATAGCCAACGAGTTGAAACTACTGTTGAATGTTGGGAAGGATACCCACAAGTATACATATACTTCTGCATAAAGCACAGAATATGGTGAGTGTGTTAGTGTAAAAGTAGAATGAAAATGGTATCCTGCTTACTCATAAAGGCCTAAAGCACAGGCAGGATAGAATCCAGAGCTGCTTAAAACCAGAAGAACAAAGCTCTAAGTGTGTGTGTGTGTAAGTAAGTGAGACAGAGCTCATTCACATTCCCAGACAGTGGAAGTAGCAAACAGTCGCTGAGATCTGGGAAGTGTTCTGGTCTGTGGGTACCTGCAGTGTGTAACTGTCACTTTCAAGCTTACGGACAATTATGATAAGCCACAACTTAAACACATTAAGTAGTGGGACTAAATATACTTAGATTAATAAAAAGCATCCTCCAGGGTAAAGGACCAATAAATCTTCCAGTAAGGTAGCATTAACACTATACTTTATCTACAGTTTAGATGAGAAGAAAGCATACTAAGGTCAAAATATGAGGATTCTGAATTAATTAAACTGAAGCTATCATCTTTTTTTACTGACTGCACAAGTTGTGCAGGTTTCTGGAACCATTACTGGACCTATAGCAGTTTGTCACAAACACTCAAATCTGCAGGAGTTGTAATCAGATGGTAAATTGTCAGAATGTGAAAATACACATCTTCCTTCTGGAGATCTGTCCTGTCATTCCATATCAACAGACTAAATATTTAATGACATTGTTTCACATTGCTGCGGAAACGTGTTGAGCCATGAAGCAGACCAGTCGAATCTCTTACTTTGAAACTCCTACCTGCCTCAAACAAATGTTATTAGCTAAAAATCTGCATCAAAGATAATATTTTCAACAGGTCACAAAAGTTGGTAGAATTTTTGTTTAGTCTCAGACCACTGCAAGTAGGTAATTATGGATGTTTTGCTCCATAACTCTACAAAACTATCAAGCATTGCCACCTTAAGTGTGAACAGCTAAAGCAGTAGTCGATAGAAATCAGAAAAAAGAAAATAAAGGTCTGGAATTAAAAATACACACTTTAACAGAGCTGCCATGTTGTTTGTATGAGACGTATTTGAGGTTCTTTACAGAGACTGATCACTACAGCTGTCGATCACCCGTTTTTATTTTTCTCTCTCTGAAAATATCTGTGATTGGCCAAATACTTCTATCATCTGGCAAATATTCTACAGCCTCCAAACAGAGCCAAGAGGAATTCAGTATTTGTTAAAGTATCTTTTAGATTCACTGCAGCATATGTTTCTGTCCTAACTGTGTCACAAGTTTAAACTGCAGAGTGACTAAACAGTCCAACTGTATAATTCACTGTAAAGCTGTTGTACCAGCTGCCAGATCGGCATTCACAGGCATTCATGAGCGGAAAGGCAGATAGCCCCACATAGCTGACTGGCCATTTGCTTGTACCAAACTGTGTGCGTTTGTGTGTTGGAATCTGAATGCCCCTGGTCTCCCTCCCTACTACGACTGGGGCCTCTGGGTGTGGTCTAGGCCTTCTTTTTAAGCTGTTGGTTCAGCGGAGCTGATGCTAGTGGGTAATCTGGGGCAGGTATGGGGGCCAGACAGTATGTTGATAATGGTCCATATTATCATTAATTTAACATCAAGCAGTTTCAGCTGTCTGGACAGTACATTCTCTACAATGCCCAAGAAGCCGGTGACATTCAGGTAGTATTTTCACACCACCCATAGACTATCCCAGGATTTTCCACTGTGAGTCTGGCACATTCTCCTGTACCACAGCACAGAGAAGGGTGTGATGGGAAGAGACCTGATAAGAGAATGAAGACGGAGATAGCAAACAGCTCAGAGTGGCACATTTGAGTCATGCTGCAAATTGGAGAGACAGATCAGAAATAAAAGCTCTGCAGCTGTAAATGATGTCATGTCACCCACTGATATAGTTGAAAAAGAAATACTGTTTTACAGCTGTAGATTCAGTTTTAGGAAAGTGATGAGAGCTGGCAGCTGAGATCAGAGACAGAAATAGATTGCCATCATGGACTGGTGAATGTCCTTGTTGTCTCGGAAATGACAGCAGTATGTGAAAGACCACCTGGGTGAGGAAGAGTGAGATCCTCTATCTATTCTTCCTACTGTGCACATCGGAGGCATGGAGAAAATATTTGTTTGTGTATGCTTGAATGCATCAGGAAATACAAATAAGTACAGTGAATCTCAGTGGTTGCCTTCTCTGTCTCTGTCTATCTATGTTGTCATAATTGTGGTTTTTCACACTTGGGGCCACTTAAAACTGCACATAGACAGACAAAGACGGGAGACAATATTCGACAAATGATACACAAAATTAACAATAGGCCTCTAAAGCTTAAAATCTGTAAACTTACCTATTAGGTCAAACCCATCCATCTGCTTTTTGTTTAACTGGGTAATGTTTACATTTCACACATTTAATTGCTAACTTTGGTCAGAGCAAAAGGATTTCATTAGCTGTTAAACGATGTAATAGAAGTGTGTCATGCTGAAGTGGGAGCCTCTTCCTGTAGGCTTGTTTTTGTCTTGTAAGGCTTGTGTTGTGCTGTCTGAGCTCCACTACAGAGAGCATTCACACAGGCTTTCACAGTGTCTCCTTTTTCATGTTCCACAAAGCACATTTTTCAAATGCTTCTAACATAAGGGTGAAATGAGAAAAGTCTGGGAGGGAAAAGCGGGGATCCAGGCAGATAGACAGAGCGACAGAGATAGAGAGACGGGGGAAGTGTTCAAACCACAGACCCAGCTCCCACATGTTTCTCATGGAGAGGTGCTTCGCTAGTGTGGTAAACATACTTTGGTTAATGGAGAGACTCTTTGAAATCTAATATGTCTATTCCACAGAATTTACTGTCTGTGGCCCTGAAGACATGTGCCAGCTATATGGCAGCAGAGCAAGGAGACGGCATATGAGCGCTTATGTAGCAGTGGAAATCCATGGATCAACTTGCCAGTCAGGAATTGGTGAGTGTGAATTTAACATCTGGCGAGGGTTGAAATGAGTCACTTTAATGCCAACAATTGGCAGAGCAAATTTCATGTAGTACCTGTAGTGTGGGTATGTACTGTACTGTGGAGGAGGAGAGTAATATAAACAAAATGAAGCACTTCTTGGACAAGAAAGATACACAGCAACAGTGATGAAGTCTGAACCTTTTGGTTTGAGCATAGTGGAAATGTTATAACATCAAACCAGCAAACACAGAATTATGAACTATTCAACTGATCAAACCCACTAGGACACTACAGTAAAATATATTTATAAAAACATTTTATGCGCTTTACCTTGGCTCTGCTGGCCCTTAGAGTTTTTCAGGTTTCTGTATGTGCTGTACATATCGTTAGTCTCATATCATAATTGTCCAAGTCATATTTTTGCCAAATTGTGATATAGGCAATATACAGTCTCTGTTTCCCCCAGAGACAATTATGCTATGAGGCTAACGATATAGGAAAACTGACAATAAAGCTGACTGACTTGACTTGAGTAGATTATGAACTTCCTTGGGAAAGATTATCTTTGTTGATCATAGTTTGTAAACTTTTCAAATAGTAACCTAAAACTGTTCCAGGTACTTCTAAAGTTGTTAGGAACTAGTGCTGACAGATAAGTTAAGATATGACTTTATTGATCCCATCGTGGGTAAACTGCAGTATTTACAGCAGCAAAAACACAGAAAACAAAGTGTAGAAGAATAGCAGAACATTTAAGAGTAAAACAGGAAATATAAAAATCTGACAGTCATCTTCTGAACCTGCTTTATCCTCACTAGGGTTGCTGGAGCCTATCCCAACTACTTAAGAGTGAAGGTGGGGTACACCCTGGATGAATTGCCAGTTCATTGCAAGGCTAAAATATAAAAGTATCTGCTATTTATTTTAAATATACATATTATTAACAAATTGGAGATGATGAATAAACTGATATGATATGGATTAATGAATTAATCCTATTCTACTATTGTACTATTGCTGTGAAAATGCATCAGCCTAAATCTAATTGTGCTGTTGGAAAACAATTTATCCAAGTTAAGAACAGCATGATCTTCCTGGGCCCAGAATAAATACTTTCACTCATTAAATCATGTATTTGAGATGAAACTGGATTCTTCAGTTTCTGAGAGGGTAAAGAGTTAAAGTGCATGTTTTCTTGACTCAGGACCTCAGCATCTGCATGTGTTCACCATACTAAAGAACATTTTTTTACAACATGACTACAGACTGTTTTTCTTCTCTCTTTTTATGATCTCTTTAAATCATCTTTGGAAATTCAAGTGCTCCTGTGAAACATAATGGACATCTTCCAGATCATCTGCTACTGTTCCAACTGATCATGTGCATGTGTTCCTCACATCAACAAGGATTACCTGTGAAGGTGCTTAATACATAATAGTACAATTGATGATAAATGCATACAAGCCAGTTTAAAGCGTAAGAGCTCCACATTTTTGTTTTTGCTCACACAGTATCACTACGAAACAACAACATGCTTACAGCGAGGGTAAATTTAGTCTCGTCCTGTTGGGTGTTGCCTTTGGACCAATGAGAGAGAAGAGAAAGCAGTTGTGGGAGATATGGCAGAAAGTATTTGGCAATGTAATCGATTGCAGATGGCAGCCGTGGGGAGCCTTGTTTGGTCCACAGTGGTCCTTTGTGATGGCTAGGCCTGCCATAATCCAACAGGACAAGGCTGCTTTCGTATGTGTGTGTTTACGCTGGCACCTCTAATATCACAGTGCTAAGCTCTGCAGTCTCAAAGGAATCCAGACACACAGGAAAGCAGGGGTTCGGTCATAAAGGGGAAACTATATCAGTGTGTGTCAAGGGTATGACTGAGTCTAATTGAATTGCTAAAAAAATAAATAAAAAATACAATAAATCTGTAAATCTGACTACGATTAAAGGTTAAAAATGCAAAATAGTACATGAATATAAGGCGAAGCTGAACACATAGAGGTAAAAACAACATATAAAGACCAAAGTAAAATCTCCTGTGACTTGCATCCTTGGACAAAAGGCCACTCTTTGACTATGTTGACTTTCCTCATTAATAGATATACAGATGTCATCAGTAGGTCATTAAAGTGAGTGACAGAGTGGAACAAGCACCCTTTCAGTTCAATATACAGGCAGCTAGCTGCTTTCTTCCTGTGGGTTGTAAGGTTATGAGTGTCATTCAGAGGGCAGTGAGAGCATCAGTCAGGTAACTCTATCTGTTGTTCTAAGGCTGCTGGTATCAATGCTATGCGTCTCTCATGACAACACTATCCAGGAACCAGGGCAGAACATGACAGCAGCTTGGCAGTAAATCATCTCCCCACATTCTCTGTCAGTCTCTCATATTCAGCTACTCACAGACACAACTACAACTAAAAGGTCAGGACCTAGCTTCATGGTTGACAACAGGGGATCGCAACAAATCATAACTTCAAAGGATATGGAACACAAGAATACATTTAAGGTAGGGATGTGAAGATATACCAGCCAAGTATCAGCTCTGTTGACTGACAGTGACAATTGGAAAATATGACATTCATTGATGACTTATTCTAAGATTATGTGATGAATACCTGAAAGACTTGAAAACATTAGGATTTTTTTTTAAGAGGATTCATTTTTTCATGTGAAAGAGTGAATAAACAGTGTTTGTTCACACCTGTTTTGACCAAATAAATCTATAAATGTAGAAAAAAAACACCTTTTGATGAAACTGTCACCTTAGGCAATAACAGTAGATTTGGATGAAACACATGTAGCCATCTCACATTTCACATAAGTTTCTGTTTACAACAGGTTTTTAGAACATGCTAACTCATAATATACATATAGGTTAAATACCCTGTAGATCTGAGATTGACTGACTACACTGATGTGTGAAATTAAAATAACCAGAAAAAAACTCTAACCCTAATCTTAACAGTTTGATGGTTCAGCGATGATACAATATGTTACATTTCAGTATTATAATGCTGTGGGCCTATGTTCCATATTGTGTTTGTTGTGTAATTACATTAACTAAAATTTTTCCATTAACGTTCAAAAAAAAAAAAAATTCCAGAAGTTTACTAAATGTAACAGCCCATTTGTTGTGGAATATTCACAAAGTGTGAAACCATGTCACTAAACATAATGTGAATAAAGTTTTGATCTATTATCTCATCTCTGTCTGTGTACAAACTCCAATGACCTCACACTACAGGACATCTGCTACTATATCTTATATTATGCTTTGATTGAGAGGCCCTGGCAGCAGACATATTGTGCATTTAAACAGATTATCTTATATAATAGTGGAATGCACAACACCTGTGGGCCTGCTTAGCTGGATACTCCAGAGGTTTATCTGTGAGCTGAATAAATAAATAATTCTAAAGAACGGATATTAAAATGACACATAGTTGAAATACAATAACATTGAATCCTCTCAACATGCATCACCCATACTTACTGTGCAACTTCAGCCAAGCCTATGACAGTCAACAATGTGCAATAGCTAAAAACTTTGTCAACTGGGAATAAAAAACATAAAAAATTTAAACAAAATTCAGGTCTCATGCCATAAAACCTTCAAATGCTTAACAACGGGTGAAGGATAAAAAAACTAGCTTGTCCCAGTTATGTAAGAAAAGTTGTCTTCATGTGAGCATATGTAGAGGAACATGACCATTATTTAGAACTGATCTATGGTCCGACAACAGAAATATGAATTTATCCTGTATGAACTCCACAGCTGTCAGCTATTAATGACACATCTGTCCATGTGTGTCTCTGTGTGTGAGACAGAGTGTGTTACAGTACACTAACGCCAGTATGCTTTTAAACAGGCTTCCCATTCGTCTGAAAGTCATGTCCTGAATATGCTCTGAATGTAGACAGGCTTTTTGAAGACCACGAAAAAGTCCCTCACACACACACACACACACACACACACACACACACACACACACACACTGACCCTCCACACCTGTCTTGTCACTCAAGCCCTGGGTGTGCCCTTCAGCCACCACTCCTCTCCAGCCCTCGCTGCCCCAACAAGAGGCCTCATTTCCCAAGAGCTCTGTAGCTCTGGGCCTCCCCGTCTGCACCCACACACAGCACCCAGGTCCCAGCCCCCTTCAGACTGCACAAAGCCCCTATTGTGAGACACAATGCTGGCCACCCCCTCTGCCTTTCCCCTGTACCCTCTGCTCTGTTTCCCCCATAACTCTGTCCCTTCTGCCCCTCTTCCTTTTGCCTAACTACCTCTGTCTCTGCGCCTCGGTCAAGTTTTGGCTTCTTCCTCTGTGTCTTTATTCTGAAATATCCATTACCTGTCCTGTCGATCATGTATATAAGAGTGTTGTATCTTCCCCTTTTAATCCTATTTTAGTGTTTCCCTCTCTTCAACACTAGGCCTTTAACGTTCCCTCCTTTCTACCCTGTCTCTCTCTACATGGCCCTCCATTACTTTTGTTCCAACACATTTTCCTCCCCACTGACTGTTGTGTTGCCTCATATATCTCCTATCTTCCTCTGCACTGTGTAGAGGTGGGGATATATAGAGTTATGTGGGGAAGTCACCTTAACAGCTCGTAGATCTTTGAGCTGCAGTACAGTACAGCTGCTGTCTGAGTCTGCCTGGTCTATCCCACCGAGGACATGAGACACCGTCATCCACAATGACAAGAGGATAAAAATGAGTGATATTTGCTAAACTGACATAAATGCACACACACAGGCATGGGGAAATCTGGATATGTGTCAGAAACCTTATGTAAATCAGAGAAAATAGGGACATAACGTTGCCAGTTAAACAGAGGCCCAACCATGGCAACACAGTCTGCATCTTGACGTGGAGGAGTGATGAGAAGGTGGACATTCCACACTCTTGTCCTCCTGTGTTTCCTGATCAAAAGAGGAGAAGGAAGCAACAAGGAAAATAGAGCCACCACAAAGCTTCCCACAGAGCTGTGGTTGTATTTTTCATGTTAAGTGAAAGGCAACTAAAATGCTTTCAAGGATGTGGGGATTTTTCCTTTTCCAGCCTCTTCCAAACCAGAACATTTTGGTTGAAAGCAAAAAACAAAAGGAGAAGGCTGAACAAACGACTAAGTAGAGAAAATGGTTGAAATGACTGAGGCCAGCTGCTCTACTCAAAGAGAGCAATACAAAACAGTAGGAGATCCTAAATAGACTGGGACGACTGTGAGGCATCAAAAGACACAGCTTTTCTCTCCTTTAAAAAAACACATATTCAACAACGTGAAGGACACACACATCAACATTCACAGAAGTTCATCTTTGCTACTGGTTAAAATACTGTCACTCACCAAGTGACACCTCTATTCGGGACCTCAGGGTAAGTTATTTTAGTGCCATGCATACACACGGGTATCCATGGTGACACACTGCTACTCATTGGGGCACTGCAGTGGGGAATGGGCTACTCTGATGACTGTGACAACTTGACGATGACTCAGCTTGAAGAATTTAGCACAGTATGGTATGGAAGCTGGAACAACGATCTGATGACCTCATTCCAGTGGCTGCTTTACTCCGCCCCTTTTGTGAGAGGCAGCCGACTGAAAGAATGAACACCACTCACTGGGAAAAGGGGGTCAGACACAAGAATGGTGGCACACCAAGAGGTGTCCCATATCGAGACAAACATCTCACATAGTGATAATAAGATGGGAGGAGGGTATGTGTCATTCTATGCATGTTTGAGTTTTAAAGCTAAATCAGGCACAAAAGACTTTACATGACACTTGTGCCATGTGGTAGAATTTGTGATTTTACAAGAATAAATAACTAATCAGAATAATCAAGATAATCAAACATTAAATGATGAGAAATACACTTTATTTGGATCTTTAGTCTTTGCTTTGAGCCTGGTGCTGGTCAAGGTCTCATCTGTGAGGGGTGATCCAGCAAAAACTGAAAGAACAGCCTGACAGCATCTAATGACAGGGATCGTCCAGCACATCAGTCAGACACACAAACCCTGGAGCTTTGCAGCTGCACCACTGTATACCATCCAGACAAATTGGACAGCAAGAAACTGGAAATCATTCTCCTAAAAGAATCAAATATTTCACAGCTGAAAGACCTTTCAACAAAAACAAAAGCGACTAACTAATGTTGTTGTTCCACGGTTTGACAGTGATGGCTCACAGCATAGAGGCTAAGGCTGTCTAAACACTGATAGTCTCTGATAAAGGTTCTGCTTATCACAGCGGTTCTTCTACATCAGAGAATCAAAAACAATTAGTCAGTATCAAAAGTGGGTCACAGTTCTGTGTCTTGTGGGTCTTTATTTTGTAAACATGTTCAGATTTCGAGGACACACACAGGGAGGAAAGGACGAGATATTTACTTATGTTGACAATTTGCCTACTTTTACATTTATTCCAAAGAATTACAAGCTCCTTAAGCCAAGTTAAAAAAAATTAAATGGACTAAGATGGTCATTGTGCATGGAGGATAAAGACGGTTTTGCAGTGCATAAGGTCCGTTTAATGACAACCTGTAGACTGATGCTCGATGAGCCAGCTCTATACTATCTTTACCTCCTCATCTGTCTCCTTTCACTGTTCTTTCTTACTCCTTTTGCAAATCCTGTAGTGACAGGGCATCAGCAACTGTAGGAATGCCTCTCACCACCTGTACTGCTAGGAGCTTAGAGCTATCACCCTCACCTCATTTAGCAAGAAACACAGTGAGAGCCTATCTCTATCTCTATTGGCAATACATGCGGATATACGGAATTAAACAAACAGAGACTACAGGACAGAGGCAGAATGTTGTACCACTTGCCAATAACATACTTAATATCCTTAACACAAGAATCCTGAGTGCTGACGATGGTGCTGAGCCACCTACTGCCATGCAATCACTATTATACAACATGAATAAATAATACATGTAAAGAACTGCCAGACTGTTCATATTCTATTTGACCTTAGGTATAATCTGTGATGTCACATCCTCTCTAACCTTGTGACCTTTAACACACTTTACACACTTTCTTCACTCTCTAATCTCCTTGACTATGCAGGTAAACCCCATGCTTTCTGCAACTGAGTTAAACTGCCTGCCAGGAGAGACCAGCATGCAAACAAACTTAGCATACGTAAATACAACCAGGCCAGAGTGTTCAAACAACTGTTTATATCTCACTGTAGATGATGACGACTGAATGATGCTTCTGATGCTCACAGAAAGGAAAAAAAAATCCCTTTGAAGGAAACAACGGTGTGTCTTACCCTGAAGCATGCAGCGGTAGGCTGACTCAGAGATAGCATAGATGTGTGGAGGCATCTCGTGTCTCTTCTTCCCCCTGTACATCTCAATGATGTTCTCTGAATAGATGGGTAGGTTCTTGTAGGGGTTGATGACCACACAGAACAGGCCCGAGTATGTCTGTCAGGAAGAACAAAAAACAGACAATAGAAATCAACAAAGACACATCAAATTGTGACTATTTTTCAAATCCCAAATAAGGGCAGGAAAGTTTGATATTTTCTAGCACATTAAATCATTCAAACCTGCACTGTATCAGGACAGTGACACCTGCCACAACTTCCTTCTTAGGTATTTACATCATCATAACAGATAGACAATGCAGTCCCAAACACAAGGGTGAGTCACTGAACCAGACAATGAAAACTGAACACAAAACAGACGATTATTTCTTATGGAACAGTAAAAGGTGCTTTTAATAGTAAGACACAATGTGTCATTTCTGCCACTTGGGGTCCTCTCAATTAAAAAAATAACAAAAAAATGCAGTAGTAAGTAGCTCTGTAAAGTACAAATGTTGCTGAAGAGAAGTGTATCTGACGTGACTCATGCTTACGGCTTAAATGTTTACTGACAAGGCAATGAATTAAAACTATGCATTAAAATGACATATTCATGTCATGTCATTTAAATGTAAAGAATTAGCAGCAAATAGTAATGTTAGACATGTTAGTAAAGGGGGTGATTTTATTGACAGAACCAAATGAAATGGACCTATATATGATTTATTTATTGGAATAGTGCATAATGATTAAAATCACTATTAGAATAATACAATATGGTAATATGTTAAAGTAGAAATTGCTCTTTTTCAGTTATTGTCCATAGGCAGGTAACAAAAACACATTACCAGTAACAACACATTAATATAAGAGGAACATAAATTATACAACAGGCTAATTAATGGAAGTATTTGATATAATTAAAGTACATTGTCAACGAAATACACAGTATAACATTATACTGTCACCTAATAATTTTTAAGTATCTTACTGTAAAAATATTCATTATACTTCTGAAGTACTAATTATACCTATAATTATACCACTCTAAGATTTCAGATATGAAACATTTTACACAATAATGAATATTATACAGAATTCCAAAAAATAGCTCGCAAATGTTTATCCTACTTTCTGACAAGTGGTGTTACATTTGGCTGTGTAATTAGCCTGGAGATCTCTCCCTAGCGAGTGTGTGGTATGAACACTCCTCAGCTATGCTGTAGGCTGAATCCACCAGGCAGCAAGGCAGCCAAGAATGAATGTCAGGCCCTGCTTGGGCTACTGCTCTTTCTCCTTCTGCAGATGCTATAGGGGCTTGGCATTCCTCCTATAGACAACACAGGGGACAAGGTAACTGCTTCTTAACACTTGTATATGACTATCATCACTGTCATCTTTCTATCTAACAGCACAATTGTTTAGTAATATATTTTTCAAAACTACCCAAGATAAGTCATACAATCAATCAGATGTAGACCTTCATCAGTTAAACAGATACAGTACACATATCTCATACAAACATGGCTATGACTGATGTTAAAAGCTGTCAACCCAAGCTGGAGGCCCCAGAATCAGAGGCAGCTGGCTTTACTTCAAGGTCAGGGAGACAGACGTGTTTGTTTGTTCTGTCTCCTTTCTAGACTATACACACAATCTGCAGTCAAATTCAAAGACAAAATAAGAAAAAAGGGAAAATGAGCACAAGGAAAATGCCTTCCGAAAACTGTGCAACAATTCCATAATGCCGATCACACCAAAGATGTAATATGTTTGGAAATCATGTTTTATAATGCTCAATCCATATCACAGTATCAAACATTATGTCAACAGCTTCATAATTAAAACTACATTCAAGGCCAAATGACAGGCACCATGACACGAGTGACTCAGCAGCTGTAGGTTGATGAAGTTGCCCCAGAGAGCAGACAGCATACTGTAGCCATTATGTAACAGCTCTGTCTGAATCCTAAGTCAGCACCGATGCTGCATAGCACTGCTGATACATTAAAAACAAATGGCAAAAAAGGAGGTGAGGAAGGAGAAAGAGTCAGACAGAACTGAGGAGTAGAGCAGTGATCTGGTCCCACAGGTCCAATCCAGCTGAAAAGTCTAACAAACACTGAACCGTGTTCTCAGCCATCCTGCAAATTGCTCCTCACTTGAGGGGAGCTGAGAGAGAGATGAGGAGAGCCTACTGAAATTTTAACTCTCCACTCTTCTTTTCAAAGCTAATGAAAAATTCATTTCCCCTTATCTGCTTTATCTGAATACTGGAGCTGCTATAAATAGGGGGTCTGTTCTGTTCTCTTTGGTTGCAGCAGCTGATGAGGTTCGACAGGTAGTGCACTCAGGTCATAAAGGGCAACAGGGACTGTCCCACGCCGCTAACAGGGTTTGTAACTTACTGCATTTTGCATATTTCATTTGGTTACAACAAGAAGTCAATTAAAATTGAGCTTACGAGTCAATAATCACCCTTTTTACAATAATCACTGTTGTAAGTTATTTCACAGTGCATCACTTTGGCTCCTGTGTTGTCTGAGAAACTCTGCTTTCTGCCTCACGATCTAAGTACATGACATTATGTACTTTACATTCTGGGAGATTGTTTGCTTATTTATATATTGTATAAAGTAGGCTGAGAGTTCCCTGCATTTTCCAAGGTTCTCTTTTAATTAAACATATGCTTAAGGAGAGTTCAACTAACTGTTGTGTGTCTGTTGTGAAGTTTTATTCTAAATTTTGATCCTAAAATTTTAATTTTATTGCACATACAAAGATGTCATTCTCTTTGATATGTAGTAATGAGTATTGCTACAGTATCTGGCCTACAAAATCATAGTGATTCTAGTTAAAATAGCATCAGACACTTTATAAGCTGGCTACTCTTAGAGAAGAACAGATGATGAAATTCTGCATTAGTTTCAGGTTTAATTTCTCTTAGTGATTCTGACAAAGCCTTTTGTATATGTACTGCAGTTAATACCACCATAGAAGTTATTGTGGCAATCCTGCAGCACTAAACATCTCAGGTTAAGAGACATTTACTACCTCCATAGCCAACTAGCAGACCACAGGACTAACTCAATACTGTCAGCCAAGCCACCATGCCCAGTCCAGGAAAGAGAAGGTGATATTTCCACTGTGTAATAAGATCCAGGGGAGGGGATGTCGTGGCCTAGTAACAGCTGAGCAACAGAGGCAACAGCAGACACAACAGCCGACCCCATCTGCCATCTCTGATCAGTCAGGCAGTGTGCCTGCGTGGAAAGGCCGTTCTGTTCTGCAGAGGCTGGTCAGGGTGCTCTGGGTGCAGAGGGAACCTCGGTGCCATTGATCTGTGAGAACAGGAGACCTTGACCAGTCACCCACCCCCTGGCAGCACTGTACTCTGCTGTTTTCATAACAAAGTTAACAAATACTTCAGACTTGGCTTGTGAAACATGATCAATACACTGTGGTGCACGGTATCAGATCACATCGACAGCAGGACGCCTTCTGCGATTGTACCGTTTTAATGGGCTGACACCTCGTGCTCTGTAAATTTTAAACAAGGATGGCCAGTGGCTTAAAACATAAACTGCAGTCCATTAAGAATGCAGTATGCAGCATTATAAGAGGTAAAAAAACATTTTGTAACAGTGGGGAGTTCATGCTTCTGTTCAAAATCAGTTGTGTGAAGTGCAAACAGAACGTCAAAAAATCCAGTCATAAAATGCACCAAGTTACGTCAGACCTTAATGTCCTGCAGAAAGACAAACCACATGTGACTTTAATTCAAACAAAAATCAGCAAAAGGAGCAGTATTTCAGACTTCAGAGGAAATAACTCTCTAAAATACAGTGATATGAGACTGAGCATGACAGTGCATTTTTGTTTTAACTTTATTGTGCAGCTTTGCCTGCAGCAATTACAGTGTTGGAAAACCAAAAGTTTGGAGTAGAACAAGAGGATAAGTTTGGCTTGCATACATCTAAGCATTTGAATCACAGAAATGAACAAAACACACTAAACAGCAGTGGATAAAGTAAAGAATGACAGAAAGTTCATGTCATGGATGCACCAGTGAGCCAGAAGAGAGGGAGTGTGGGAAAAAGAGAAGTGGTGAAGATAGGATGGACATTGAGCAGCAGCAGAACTGAAGTGGGCGGCAGGAGACAGACAGACGGACGATCTTTTTGCCATGGAAGAATGCTGAGGCTTTCTGACAGCTGAGGCTTATCTAACGACACAAAGGCCCGCTTGTAGCCCTGCTAGTGTGTCGTAGTCCAGTGTGTAGTACTGTGGTTTGTGACTCACCACCTAACACATAGAAAGCTGCTACAATTAATGAGTTGGCCTAAACGCTGGGTGACTTCACACAGATAGAGACATCAGATGGGCAAAGTGCCACAGAAAGTGCCAGCATACTGTGAGTTAGAAAAATCCTGTGCAAACATCTGGCTTAAAAATGCAGAGCTCTCAGTCGCCATATTTGAGTGTTTTCTATTGCATGCAGATTTTAAAAATGTTCCTTTGAAAGATTTGTACGAACCATGTGGCTTCAACTTCTAGCATACTGTTACAGAGTATGTTATGTTCAGATTTGGAGGTCTTCCCAGCCACCTCAGCTAAGAACACAGCCTGGGGAAGGCATTATAATATGTCTGCAGTAGATATAGCAGAGCTCTGGGGGGTTAGTCAAATATACTGAGAAAAGTTCAGAACATAGGGGGTTTCTTCTTCTAACAGCAAGTTGAACAGGAAAAAATTCTTCCTGATAGAAAACTAACACAGCTAGACACATGTTTTCAATTTCGTTTAGCCAAGAGGCAAATTAACAAGCTCCAAAGCCAATTCTGAACCACAAAAACACTAGAAACCATGACACTATGGTATGAGAGAGAAAATGAAGGGGAACTGTGGAGGGAACTCAGCTGTCAATTCAAAGCATGTAGGCCGTTTCTGGGGTTTTTGTTCCGATTTAGAACTGACTTTCACATTCACTAAACATGACAAGACTCACTTAACTGAAGTTCCCGTTTACCTTTAGACTTTCTGCCCTTTCTGAGCCATAGTCTGTTCACATGTTAAGTCACATATTAACATTTACGGTGGAACACATTTCAACTGAGAATCTGTGGTGATGTTTCATAAATCGCAAGTGCAACAGTCCCCTGTGCAGGCCCTGAATCAGAGACTCTCAGGTGATCACCAACCCATATTCTATTCTTGGAAAACATGTCACTAAATGGGTCATGATCGCAAGTAGAACATCTCAGAGCATCTGTACTGAAATTGGATTACAGGGAGGACAGTAGCAAGGCAGAGATGTGGACCACTAAAAATAAGTCTGATGAATTAAGATGTGTCTAATGGATATGAAAAGCTCACACAATAAGCTCAATGAAGGAGACAGAAGCAAATAACTGGTAATAGATAATAAATGAAAAAAAAAACTTTTTCTGAGGAGAAAATTTTCTTTCAAACATATTTGGCTTCATTTGAATGTGGCGCATCGGTGCTGCATAGGGTTTATATCTGAGGTGAGCTTTTAGAAAATGGCACTGTTGTTATTTTTTCCTCAGATTTCCACTTTTAGACTTGTAAACAGCATTTCTAAATGGACATAACATAAAGACTCCAAGGGGGGTAGCTGAGGAGGCAGAATGGTAAAATCCTTGCCTGTTACCCCACATTTTGGCCAAAAGTGTTTAGTCTTACTCGGTGGGGCTGCCACAGAGGTCAAGCCAACTCTGTGATCAAACAAGGTTCACCACTAGGAGCGCTGAGCTTGACAAACAAACTGGAATCAGCAGTGTTTATGAAAAGAGGTATGACTTTAGCTGAGGTGAAGGCCATGGGGGAAGGTAACAGTCTGTGACACTGTGGGGGGAAAGTCTGGCAATGGTTAAAAGACTAGAGAGGTCTGTCACTCATACTGTGTACATATGTGTGTGTGGTCACCGTTCACTCAGAACAGCAAAAATCTAAATACCTTCTGTGTCCTCAAAGACAGAAAAATGTCTCACTTTTCACGTTACAAAGTTCACAGGATACAATTCAAATAATTTAAGAATAATCTTAGAAAGAGGAACATTACCCATGATTATGCAGTAATAACAAACAGAACATATGATTAACACATATAAAAATCAGTACTGATTGTCCAACAATATCTGAAATTACTCACATATATGAGTCCAGAGTAGTAGCGGTCCTTCAGGTTGTGCAGGACAGATGCTTCATTCAGACAGGTCAGCTCGGCCATATCTTCCACTTTGCTAAACTTGGGCGGGTTCATCTTCTGGATGTCATCCTTGTTGATCACAACCTTCTTACCATTCTCTGCGAGTTCCACTAGCACCTCCTCACCACGCTCCTCTCGGATACTTGCTGCCTCAAAGCCATGGCGCTCTGAGGGGACCCACACCAGCTTCTTGGCTGTCCAGTCAGCCTGCGTAGCTGGGTTGTACACAACAGCCCGGTCCACAAACAGGTACCGCTCTGGGTCCTCTTGCCCACTCCGATGAGACATCTTACCTGGTGTTTACCAGAGCAACACGGCCACCTGGATCAGACAAGGGTGCAGAGGTTGGTAGACTATAATGCAAACACAATCCACAACTCACATGTACTGTATTTCAAAACTCCATAACATCCTATTACTGTACATTATAAACTGAAGTCAAATTAAAAGGCAACATAACATGTTTTATTAAAGTGTTGGACCACTAAGCCAGCTTCAGCGCACTTTGGCATTAACTGTAAAAGCCTCTGAGCTCTACAGGAGGGATGGAAAACCACTGTTCTAAAAGACTTTAATTTTGTGTTTTAATGGTGGATATTGAGTGTTGTCTGACACATCGATAAAAAAATCTCCCATACGTGTTCAGTGAAGGCCAAGGCATATGATTCACATAATTTTCACACTTGTAAAATACCATTCAGTAATCATTCACACTTAATGCATGGGGGTATAATCACACCGGGAGAGACCAGTCCCATCATGTTTTCCTTTAATTTGTCACCTGTTTGCATCTCCCTCTGTGATCAGTACATATACTCTACAAGGTTTATCGATAAGTTACATGTTTTTTTACTAATATTTTGTGTACTGAGCTTGGGTGTACATCTGTAAATAGCATTATACACAGTCTAATCACTTTGTAACTTAAAATTTGTAAATAAAGGACATGAAGTAAAGTGAAGCACTAGATGGCTTGCATATCTGATATAATAATGTAATACACTGGTTATCAGTCATAATACGCATGGCTCTTGATATTAGGAGTACATGATTAGTGCTGAAGTTGGAGCCATCTTTAACAGTGTTTGGTGTAGTTCTGATAGTCCCTGCATGACTTCTCGGTGAATGGGTCTGTGCCACAGTAATGCGCATACTGCGTAGGCTACACCGAACGGGACGAAAGGACGTCGTGAATGGCACACAGCCACGTCCCCCTTTTTCTTCTAAAAAACACTGCAGTATAGAAAATAAACCTCTGTGACACATATATCCACGTCGTTACGACGATATCTGCAACAATCATTTGGATATTTAAGGCGCTTACACAACTGATACCATGACCGTGCATTGGCAGGTCCCCAAAAAGCACAGACCGAATGCACAACACTGGGGGAAAACTTGGTGCTGAAGTCCTCATTAGAAACGTTAGACTACGCTAATAAAACTGCGCAATTGACACGCTGTAAACTAGGTAACAAATGTGGCATAATGACAAATGAATAGGAATGTAGTTAGTTCAAAGTTAACGCATTATCAGGAGAATAATTAAAATGGGAAACCAATTAGACAGAAAAATATGCTAATTCTTGACTCTAAAAACAAAAATAGCTAGCATAACAACAGCTATTGTAGGCAGTCAATGAAGTTTATGTTATGTTTATTAATTGTAAATTTGAGTAAAAATGTCAGCATATGTACACTACAGGTTATCTTACCTATGAATTATTGTGTACCGCTACTTAAAATGATGACAAAAGACCAAATAATAACTACGGACAAACTATTAGCGCCCCGTCCCCTCCGTTCATTCACTCTCAGGGGCACGCGGCTCCCTCGTCCCTCTGTCCTCGCGCTGACGACCATCCCACTCACCTGGTGTTGTCAGCGAAGCAGCGGTCCGATCCCGTTCAGCAAGCCAGTCCAAGTCCAGTCCACCCCTGGTACGACCCTGTATGCAACTAGCTGCTACACACAATTGAAATGCAGGCATGTATTTGGGCTTTGGTATGCACCACAGTCTGGCACGAGCTGCCTCTACACTGGGGCCCCTCCTAAACCGAGCACACTTGACCGCTGCTGCTGCTGCTGCTCCCGCCTACGATGTGCCCACATAGAAACTGACCACGCAGATCAATACGTCACACCGTGACACCCTGAGACCATCCACTTAACAGAAATGCGCCTCCCGTCTAGTAAAGCTCGTCAGAAACCCTGCAGATCCGCGCATTCTACAATATTAAGCAATTTGTAGGGGCATTATGCAGTAGTGGACGCTTTTTTAACATCTATCCCACAAATATCTATGCACTGCACACACCCACTAGATGCAGGATGGAGACAATTGGGCTCTCACTTTGCGGTCTCTCTCCCCCCCTCTCCACTATTGGATGGAACAAACCAACCCCCCAATTTGCTGCAAACCAATAGCATACATTCATATGGTAACTGTTGCTTCTCTGCATGGCACATAACTTCCAAAATGTTTTTTAAACAGCTTGACATTTCTTTTCTTTCTAACATAAGTGTCATTTAGTTGCAAAATTTTCACCTACCTACCTTTTATCCTCATTAACTTTCCTAACAGTTTTCTGCATTACTTATTATGTTTGATTATTCTGATCCCCTTCTGTGTGGAAGTGACAGCAGCCAGCAAAACTCACGCAATCATGCATCATCCAACCACAAACATAAGGCTTGGTTTTTCAGTTGCATTTTATTACAAATGGAAAAAGATGTCACATAGGGGTGAAAAAAAGTATGTTTTCAGTAATTAAATAGGGCTCTTATGTACTAAATGCTGGAAAACATGTCGTGATTGTGTTTTACATCAAAAGCAGGAAAGGCATTTTATGTTGTGGTTGTGAACAGTCTGTTAATGTGGGAGGCTTTAGCGTCCGCCTCTCCAAGCTCCTCCACCCCTCTTCTTCCCTCCTCCTCCTCCTCCTCCTGAACCACCTTTCACTTTCTTCCTCACACCGCTTGCTTGCTCTGTGTCATCATCTCCGTCGCCTCCTTTGGGCCTTTTCCTCTTCTCCCCTTGCTCCTTCATTTCCTGAGGAAATGGGTTTTCTCAGCTGATTATGTATTCGTACACAGTCCTATTATTACATTCCAAAACAAAAATAGAAATGACTCCCACATGCTTATTAAATCACATAGCTAACCCATCATCCTCCTGCTGCCCTCACACCCACATTCAATCATCATCATTTACTAGTGATCACAGAGTAAAGATGACTTACCAGCCTGGCAAACCTCTGGGCCTCACTCACTCTTTCCACGAGCATCATCACTTCATCCTCCTGGGTTGGGAAGGCTGGAAGTTTCTTCCCAATCAGGGTTTCAATTCGCTGGAAAAGCTCCACGTCATATCTAAGACAACGGGATGTATCAGTCAATGGCTGTAAACTACCTTTTAATGTCAAAGTCAGCAGTATTGTTAGTTTTGTCATATGTACAGCACACACAGAAGACTGAAACTGCATAACTCTAAAGCCCATGGTGCAACAAGAAACATGGAAAAAAAACAGAAAATATATAACTATAAATAACAAGGAGCTGAAGAAACAAATAAATAAAACTTCAGCCACCGACAGAATAAAGTGGCAACGCATCATCATCAGCGTCATCATTTGAGCATCACATTAGAAAAAGCCCAGAGACATGAACATTTGTGAGAAGTTATTAACCCTGCAGCGTAGTAAAAAGGCAGCTCTTACTGTGTAACAAATGTGATTGATTTCCCGGAGCGCCCGGCTCTGGCTGTCCGGCCGACTCTGTGGATGTAGTCCTATGTGGGCAGATCCATTCAAATCAGATCAGCGACGCCAATAAAAAGCATCAATCACAACAGCAGCACAATTAAATGGCACTGTACCTTGGAGTGAGTGGGGATGTCGTAGTTGATGACACAATCGACATGCGGGATGTCCAGGCCTCTCGAGGCCACGTCGGTCGCCAGCAGCACTGATCGAGACTTGGACTTGAACTTGTTGAGCGCTCCCAGACGTTTGTTCTGAAAAACAGAGTGAATATAGCATTTAAAAGACAGCCTGTATGAAGTGCAGAGGAGCTTTTAATGCTGATGTTCACATTTAAATGAAGTGCTTTTCCATTGTTAATCCATTAATACTATGTATTCGCATTATTTTAAATCCATAAATATTATTTTGACACTGAATAACAGTTGTTGCTCAAGTTTGCATAGCAATGAGTGCTTTCATGTCAGATTTGGTGAGATAATATGTGTACTGCTGTTAAGGACAGAAACAGAGGGAGGTTTAGCTCATCTACACCAAATGGAGCTTTGTGACACCTAGTGGATTCAACATAGAACTGCATTTGCATGACATGAGCTTTTTCATAAATACAACAAAAGGATATTGAGGGAGGAAAACATATATTTAATTAAATTGCTCTTTTCCTCCTCCATTCTTCCTGAAGTCACTTATGTTACGTACTTTTAATTGTTGTTGATTCTGGTGATTAACTTGCCTTAAATTTTAACTGCATCCTTTATTCTTTTTCTGTTTCTTTCATAGTGATTTTTATTGTTTACCCAAGTATTTTGTTGTATTTCCCTCAATCTGTGTTAAGTTTTGGTGTTTTATTAAAGTCCTCTTCAACATTTTATCGCTATTTATCAGTTACATTCCAAAATACATCTTCTACCTCAACATTTTATGAGGGTAAATAAAGGTTGAATTAAAAGTGCATTTTAAGAGGAACTACCAAAAACTGAGTCCTCGCTTTTATTTTTTATTGTGTAACACTGGAGGTAATGCAGTTATGTGCACTTGTTGCTTGTTGTCCAAATCATTCTATAGTATTTATATGCAACAATGACTGAACTTTACAAATACAGCTGGTTTGTGTGAAGTCTGAGAGCTCAGAATGGAGTGTGTGCATGTGTTGCTCTAAAACTCTACCTGAGTCATCTGGCCATGCAGAGGGATGGCGGTGATACCGAGGTTCCTTAACAACAGCGCCACCCGCTGGGCATTGTTACATGTGCTGCAGAAAATCATAAAGGAGTTTCCAGCCAGCTCATTCAGGATGGATACCAGGTAACAGTCCTACCAGAGAACAGCAACACTTAGACATGAAATAGTACTTCACATAAATACAAGCATCACTTTGTTAGACAGAGGAGAGGAGGCCTGCAGGATGCCATCTCACATATTATAACAAAAAATGCCATACAAGTCTTTATATGCCCAACCTTGTATTTGGATGGAATGAAGATGTAGTACTGCTGCAGTTTGTCAACTGTGGAGTATTTGGTCGACACTGCACACTTGACAGGATCTTTCAGAGCTGCTCTCTGTAGTTTCTGGACCTGTAAACCAGTGAAACAGTGCATTATTTGACATGGTTGGCATGGTTTTGCAGCATTAGTCACTATTCAGTCACAAACACCTCACAATACGAGGGTAATTCAAAAAGTTCTAAGACAAATGCCATAAATTCAAACAGAGTCAAACTAATTCAACAAAATTCTATCAAGAAGGAATTTTTCGGTGGAAACATCACTTGCAGAAGTGTATTGATGTAGGTGGATGTTATGTAGAAAAATAATTTTGTTACTTTCAAAAATAAAGTTTTTTTAAATTTGTCTTAGAACTTTTTGAATTACCCTTGTATAAAGTATGATATAAACACTGGTGGTCTTCTGCTGCATCACAGATCCTCTATTAATAGTTCTTGTTACCTTTTTAGTCATGGTGGCAGAGAATAAGAAGGTGCGTCTCTCTCTGGGAATCACTTTTAAGATTTTATCCACCTGAACAGAGAGAGGAAACACACTCAGAGTTAGAAATGTGTCTGTTCATATTTAACATTAAGAACGTTACAGAATAAACCAATAAATAAGGGTATGTGGTGTTAATGAGTGTGATTTCTATTGGCATTTAACAATAATTACTCAAAAAGAGTTTTGAACCTCGCACCTCAGTCTCAAAGTCCATGTTGAGGATTCTGTCTGCTTCGTCCATGACCAAGAACTTCAGAGCTCGTAGGGAGAAGCCTTTTGTGTTTTCCAGGTGGTCTATCAACCGGCCAGGGGTGGCTGTAAACACATTTGTTTCACTTGTTTGGCTCACTTTGATGCTGTAATTATGAGCCAATTTAACTACTTGACACTCAAAAGGTGGCAAGCATTTCATTTGTTCAACAGAAAAAAAAAGACCACATCAGAACAGTTTCCTTTTGAATGAATGAATGAATAAATGGATGAATATTTTCATTTTGGTTACATTTAAAAAAGAACACACACACTTACAAAAAACATTCAATTTGTTCCATTTTTAACCAAAAAATAGAACAAAATGTATGTTCACTCAGAACATATATTCAATGGAGACATCACACGTTCTTTGATTTTTCTGCTTTCTTTTTGAGTCTTACCTATAACAATATGAGGTTTTTTTGCCAGCACCAAGGACTGGGACATCATATCAATTCCTCCAACTACAACAGCTGCAACAGAAATGAGACAAATCTCAGCCACAGAACTGGAATATGTATTCTCCTAACCAGTTCAGTTTAAACAGACACATACCACACTTAACACCGATGCTTGAGCCCAGCGCCTCGAACTGCTCAGAGATCTGAAATGCCAATTCACGGGTGGGAGTCAGGACCAGAGTGTGAAGCCTTTGTGGAGATGCTAGCAGGGTCTGGAGAATAGGGAGAGCAAAGGCACCGGTTTTTCCGGAACCAGTTTCTGCCAGGCCAATGACGTCCCTTCCTGCAGATGAAGAAAAAGTACAGATTATAAAACTTGCACCCTCAACAGTATCTGTGCAGTTTATGTTGCGCAATATTGTTAATATTATCAATAGTAATAATTAATTATTAATAGTTTTCTTATTATTACTATCACTATTACTTACATACTTGTGTATATATA
>JAPQRQ010000027.1:3448249-3460166 GCA_037367365.1 Apogon talboti | reverse complement strand
TTTCCTTTCCTGTCCTTTCCTGTCCTTTCCTTTCCTGTCCTCTCCTGTCCTCTCCTCTCCTCTCCTCTCCTCTCCTCTCCTCTCCTCTCCTCCCCTCTCCTAATGAACATGTCCATTCTCCATTATATCCAAATGGTTGTTTTTCCACTCATTTTAAGACAACATATGAATGGATACATTCATACAGATGTTACTTCCATTCCCACAATTAACTACATGAACTATGAAAGCATCTTCTAATGAATCCTCCTTTCAGCTCATTCCTCTGAGTCTTTCCATGTCTCTGGACTTTTATACCATTAAGCTCGATGAGAACCTCACTGTTAGCCTGACTCTCTGGAGCTTTCCTGACCTCTCCTTGACTGCCTGAGAGCCGCTAGCTAAGACTAGTAATGAGATATTAGCCCTGACAGTGGTAACTAGGGAGAGAGCTATTCCCTCATCATCTTCCTCCCTTTTTCTATCTTCACCTCCCCTTCCTTTTTGCACGGAGCTGGCATCTCCTCCCCTTGTTCTGTTTTGTTGTTGCTCTTTTGTCTTGCCCTCTCTTTCCCTCTTTAATACATCTCTACTTTCTCTCTTTTTTTTCTATGGGAACTCTTTCCCACACGTCTTTCACTGCCGTCACATTTCGGCTTGTTGCAGCAGTGTGAGTGGGTGAGTGAATAAAGTGAAACTTCCACCTTGGCTCTTCATGCCTACAGCTGGGATTTGGGTGCAGAGGAGGATGTCTGAGTTCAGTGTGTTGTGAAGGAAACAAAAAATATTCAGCAGAACCAAGTGTGAACCATTTACAAAGTCCAAGTAAATGCCCTTATAGATAATTTCCAGTTTAACTGTGCAGGATAGATGCACAAAGTTTGCGCTGTGGGGTCACAGAGTTTGTTCCCCTGCAGCTTGATGTGAAATAGTCACACGGCGTCTGTTTTATTACCACATCACACTCACTACATACAGGATCTATAATGTGTACTCCTCTGCTTCCTGGGTTTTAATGACCGCCTAAAAGCAGCAATCACAGCATTGCATTGTTATAGACTCTGTTAAGTATTAATGAGTACATTACTACACTGAGGGTTGGAAATGGGATGTTTAGCTAGCCAAGGGCGAATCCTGCATTGTGCACACAGGGCACTGAATAATGAAGCTGAACAGATTGTAGATTTATGAGCTGCAATTGAAGACACAAACATCACCATGTTATGAAGCAAAAACAGGCACAGCAAGACATGAGACACCTGCATGTATCCTGCATGTGTATAAGGGTTTATGTGAGAAAGGATAAGAGCATAGAGAGACACAATAACCGTAACCATTTTGTCTCAGCTTGAGAAATGTTCCTCTGATGGCATAAAAAAGTGAAAATGGTTTTACTGCCCCTTCTCACTGATCTCAATATGTAAACCAACCAGTCTGTTTATAGAATGACATCACAGGTGGAAAATATGTGCAAAAAATTGAATTATTTCTTTTTACTAAATGGTAAATGGATTTTCTCTGGCAGGAGTCTGATATAAATTAATAATTACTAACAACACATGGACTCTAATACACTTATTTTTTGTACTTTAACTCTAAAATATCTCTATTCCCTGAACTGCAATAAATTATTTTCCACTTCTAACTTTTTTTTTATCATTGACCTTTTTAAATTTGTTAACTAATGTATTAACCAATCATTAACTGTTAGTTTTGAAAATGGCATATCTGATGGAAGATAACAAAAAATGCTATTTTGAAGGTTGGGCTCTGTTTAAAGTGTATTATTTTCTGCTGTAAGGTTAGTGGGATCAAAAATAGCTTTTTCTTTAAAAAAAAGATCATACTAACATAAATTAGCATCAGTTCACCAACAGATAATATCATATATTGTATTATCCCACCACCACCACCAAAAAATAAAATAAAATAAAGAACACAGTTTTATTGGGTTTAAATGAGGACATTTTTTGTGCATAAGGAGACGAGTGTGATCATTTTAGTTACACAGTTTATTGTACTTATTAGAGATTTTATTATAGAAGCTGACACTGGCCTTTCATAATAACAAATAATGATATTCATTTTAAAAAAGCACAATATTTAATGGTATCTACAATAGTTGAGCCTGGATACTCCTCGCCTTTTGCTCCCAAATGGGGAACCACTAAAATGTGAAAACAAATAGTTGTTGTTGGAGCTGGCGGTGCCCATTTTGGGGATAATAACTTTGATGCACACTCTCGTATAAGTGGGTGCTGTAATGTACCGTAATGCTGTATATCATACATATAGTTTATTTGTTAAATTTTTTTATCAAGGTCTTTTTATTTTCAAAAATAAACAAGAAACATACAACTTGAACATGAAACTGTTATATCAAGTTCCTATCCAGCTCACCCCCACCCCACCCACCTCAAATACCGGAGCCTCATTAAGTTTATATACAGCCGCACATCATATACATACATACAAAAATACATAAACTGCCTTCAAATGCATACATATATATATATATACATATACACACACACACACACACACATATACACGAGTTGGTTGCAATTTTGGTTCAGTTTTGGATGTGAGAATGTCTAGACAATGTCACGGTTACTGTTAGGTTACATTTAGGCATAGAGGCAGGGTTGGAAAAAGCGTTGGTGTTAGGCTTTGGGAAAAAATAGGGCCCTGAGGGGCTAAAGAGAGAAAACACCAAAATAAACACAGCATAAAATAGAACATGAATAGATTGTTCCACTGTGACAATCCCATCCACGTTCTAGTGAGGTATTTGCTGCTTAAATTCATCTGACCATGTCGTTACCTTCTGATGTCTAAGGGCCTATACTGACTTTGACCTTTGACCTTGCATATAAAAAATTTAATTGATCAAGCAGCACTAATTGATGACTTGGGGTGAGAATGGGCCCATAATATCTACTATAATCCCCCCCAAACCTTACATACTGTAGATTTAAAAATCCTGTACCACCTGCATTAACATTACACCTCATAGCATAATTGCCTAAGTCATATTTTTGGCCAATTTGTGATCTCTGTGTAACTGCTGCTTCATTTTATGCAGATATCACAATAATATGACTTAGGCAATTATGCTATGAGACTAACAGTTTGTAAAACAAGCAGAAACATCAAAAACTATTAAGTCAAAACGCCCCTACTGATGCACAAGGGTGAAACTTTTGTTTTTGTTGCACTGTACGCACCAGGATGAACTCTAAGTAATGCATTCATCACTAACTCTAGACATGTTAATGGTTTCTCTGCTTAATTCTTCAAAAAGCAGCCAAAGTAACCCTCCTTGTTTATCCATCAGTCCTTTTTATTCCAATCCAGGAGTGAATGCAGCATTAATCAAAGCCGCAGGCGAACAGAGGCATGTGTGTGATGTAAAATTAAAGGCAGCGCTGCAGAGAGCTGAAGGAAAGCTCTGTGTGATGTAAGAGTGAAACACAACCGTGTGACACGACGCGATGTAAAATCACATCACGGCGATTCAAAGGCCTCATTTCAACTGTTTTATCCCACTGGTGTGGAACGCATCACGTGTTGCACAGAACAACCTTCCTCCTCTATTCAGCCCTATTTCTTTAATCTTTTATCTCTTTTTTCTGCATAGACATGAAAAATCTATGCTCGCTCTTTTCTCCCACCTCTTTTTTCTTTCACTCCCTCTTCTTTTTTTGCAGTAAAGCAGATGAGTGGGGTGTGCAGGCGGTGTTACTCTTCTAGCATGAGATGTGAGTGATATTCAGGCAAGAGAGGAATCTAATTAAAGCTGAAGCATTCATTCTCCTGACGTGTTACACATGCCAACACAAACATCGCTCTGTTTGTGTGGCTGTGTGAGCACAGACTTACTCCATCAATTATGCTATTTATACATCTGTGTGTCATCATCCCTTTTAATTGCTATTACAGGTGTTTCCATTACTTCCAACCTCATGTTGAACGTCATCCACCTCCGTGTTCCTGCCCTGTGTCATGACGTCAGGGTCTCTGATTCTCCGATATCCAATTAGTCTCCCCCTCCGAGGAGAACATGCTCTCTGCTCCAATCTAATAAGTGTGCTCCCTTAATACCAATGGACGCCTTAAAGCCCAGATTACCAGCTCCCCTTTCACATCACCTGTACCTCACTCTCACTGGTTGTGTCTCCTGTGGTCTTTGTCTTTCTAGACCTCTCTCTTTCATTGTATTTCACTCAACATCCACTCCCACTAGTTGGCAGGACTACTATGACCACACCTCCCAAGGTGTAAATGGAAGGTTGTTTTTTTGATTCACGGGTGGATGAAAAACCAAAATCTGCTCAATATTAGGGTCAAGTATGTAACTGTATTGTTGTCCTATGAAAAATCAAAAATAAAATATTACCCCCCCCCACAAAAAAAAAAACAAAAAAAAACATTAGGGTCTAGTTTGTATTCTATTCCTACAAGATTAAGACTTCTGTCTATTTTTTGTTTCCCACAGCTCATCAGTATGGGTCAGATGTACTTGGGCATTATGTATGAATGGGTTTTTATGTTTCTCAGCACTGCAAAGCTTTGTTGTGCCCTCAGGGAGTGAATGTAAGTAATGAATGAAGCAGATGAAATATTATACTTGGGGTTAATGCTATAAAAAAAATTAGGTGCTGGAGGCTCTAGAGATGATGACCTGAATGATAAAATCTGTCTGACCAAAGGGTCCTGCTCTAATATTTCATTTGACTGCCTTCATTCATGCTTATACAATGACACATTTAGTTCCGTTTATTTATGGACATAACGTTGCGGAACGTAGACCTGACCAACTGAATCAACCCCAGACCATAACACTGCCCCTACAGGCTTGTACTGTAGGTACTAGGCATGATGGGTAATCACTTTATTCATCACTCTGAAAAAGGGTCCATCTGGACTCATCAGACCACATGACCTTTATCCATTGAAACACATTCTAGTCTTCATGCTCTCTATCAATGACGTCAAACTCATTATAGTTCAGGGGCCACATTCAGCCCAATATGATCTGAAGTGGGCCGGACCAGTAAAATAATTACAGTGAAAAAAGTCAAATTAGATTATGAAACCTCTACAAAGGTTCCTTAAAAATTTGAACACAGGAACAACCTGAAATGTCTTAAGAAAAATAAGTGCAAGTTTATCAATATTATGCCTCAGCTGATCATTTACACAAGTGCATTACAACTTACAGATCACAGTGGATCTGCAAATACACCAAAAATTTAGTAACAGGCAGAATATGATTAAAATTGCACTTACGTCTATTAAGACATTTCAGGTTCATATTTGTTCAGGTATTCACATTTTTTGTGAAAGGATAGTTTGTAAATGTAAACATTTTCATGTAGTTTTCCCTTTTTTTACACTAAAACAAAGAGAATAATATGGATTTGGCATTATTTATAGCTTAGTATGATAGTATTTTACTGGTCTGACCCATTTGAGATCAGATTGGGATGAATGTGGCCCCTGAACTAAAATGATTGTTAGAGGCCAGATTGGACACATTGGTGGGCCGGTTGTGGCCCATGGGCCGTATGTTTGACACCTGTGAGTTAGAGTTAAAGAAACATATTAATCACTGCAGTTGTTATCCAATGGAAGGATCTTCACTAGTGGCTTTGTTTGAGCTACCCTCATTTCTAAACTAATGGTTGGTTCACAGAACAAGAGATTAGTGATTTATAGTAAACATATTCATCACTGCAGTCATTGTCCAGTGGAAGGATCTGAACTATTTTTTTTTTTTTTAGCTGTGTAGTAGAATGCTCTATGAAGGAAGCATAATGCCAGTCAGACCACAATGTATGTCGAACGGTGGAGAAATTGCTGGCTGATGTGCACTTGAGCAAGGCACTTAACCCTCCATTTGATCCCCAGGCACCTGATATGGAAGTCCACTGGTCCTAGTCTGCAGTGTGTGGTGTGTTCCTGCATGTTCAGCCAGTGATGGGTTAAACGCAAAGGGTCAATATATATTTATCCCTAAGTCATTTACAATCTCTAACATCTGTGCTTGCTGTATGAATTCATTTTGCAAGATAACTCATTTAACCCATTAAGACCCAAATATCCACCACCGACCAAAGCCATCTACAGGTACTGATCAAAACTGTTTAATACCTGTTGATCCATTAATCCTATCAATACTTGTAAATAATTGGTGTAAAATACAGTTTGTTATCTTTTCATGGTCATCAGATATGACCCATTTGGACGTTCAGAGGCTCCGTAGTCACCGTGGAAACACCGTCATCTTCTACAACATAGATTTAACAGTAAAACTCATGGAGTTGGATCAATGACAGTGGATGGTTCATGTTCAGTTAATGACATATTTGGTTGAAAAAGTCACTTTTTCCTCATTTTATGAACATCTATATGACCATTAAATTGAATAAAGGAAAACTGATTTTGATTGAAAAATGCCAAATGCAGAGGATAATATTTTAATAAATGGTGATTAAATCACTTTGGAAAGACAAAAAAATCATTTTGAAGTTGTGACAAAAATACTTGGGGCTCTTTAAGGGTTAATTTCAAATGAGGAAGGTTATCATTTAACTAGATTCCTGTTCCCTCTATGTTTTTTTTTTGGCCTTGTGATTTTCTGTCCTCATCCACTCATTTCACTCCCATCTTTATGTAAACGCTTTCACAGTTCATGAGCGTGAAATTCAACAACCACAGAATCTGCAACAAAGGAACACTGGCTCGGCTGCATTCATTTACAAATGCAAGGTTACACTTTTAAAAGTAGTGTCTTTCATGTGGAAAGCCACTGTAGCTCTACTTATCATTTCTCATTCATCTAACATCAAAACCAGGGTCACAACAGCTCTGCTTCTCTTTCCATCTTCCCATATTTCTTAAATCAGATTTTTTCCCCATTCAGTTTGAGCCAGTAATCTGGTTTTCCTTCTCCATTACAACCAGTCATGCTGTGTATTAGATCTCACATCAGCTCTACCCACGCATACAGTGTCAGTGTGTAGACAGGGTCTGATGCATAAACCAGCAGCAGATTGTAAGTTTTCACAAGAAGGAAAAATAACAACAGAACCAACCAAGGTCAGGTTGAAGCAAATAGCATTCAGCATATTAGTGTTTAACATATATATTTGGTATATTTATATATTCAGAGCAATATACTGTATGTTTGTATATATATATATATATATATATATGTGTGTGTGTGTGTGTGTGTGTGTGTGTGTGTTTTTCTATTTTTCTTTACTGTTGTATTGATCATTTCTTTCCTGCTGCTTTTTATTATACTTTAATGGAGCAACTTCTATACACAATAATTTCCCTTTGGGATTAACAAAGTATCCTGATCCTGATCCTGATCCTGATCCTGATCCTGATTCTGATTCTGATT
The DNA here is from genome assembly GCA_037367365.1 of Apogon talboti. Taxonomy (NCBI): domain Eukaryota; kingdom Metazoa; phylum Chordata; class Actinopteri; order Kurtiformes; family Apogonidae; genus Apogon; species Apogon talboti. The sequence continues at coordinate 3,452,773 of JAPQRQ010000027.1, read as the reverse complement.
CTGATTCTGATTCTGTACAGAAACATGACTGCCCATGTTCATTCTGCTGTTTTATATTCTGACTGGTTAGAACTGCTCAGTGTTTAAAGTCTCCTTCCTTCCTTCCTCTGGACAGTGTTTTCATTCTGGCCTCACATGAGTCGTGACATATTAATAATTGTGTGCCTACATGCTTGGCTCCGCTGCAGCTCGCCTCTGTCTGTGGGGTAAAAAAAATAACAGTGAGGACCACAGTGATTCTTCTGCAAAATGTTTGTTATGCATCACCAATTGTTGGAAACTTACCAAGGAGAGAGAGGATGAATACGAATCATGTAAGAAATAAATGAAGAGACTGTTCTTTCCCTGAGGTAGATGCAAGACTGTGACTAATTCAACATGACAGGTTTCAATATGTTGGATGATGAAATTATTTGCTCTGGAGACAATTCACTTACCCAGAATGATATTATGTACATTTTACTCAGTCATCAGTATATTAACCATTAACTGGCTGCTAATGAACATCCATATTGGCTCTTTTAAGTCATTATTAAATAGTGCTTTACTCTGCATGATCATATTCTATAAATATTAATTGTCAGTTTCCCCTCATTAACGTCCTTACTACTGCTTAATGATTGTATATACGTTGTTATTCATGAATTAGGATCTTATTATCTTTAACTCAGTAGTTACTTTAATAGTACAGATGTAACTTCATGAACTACTAGTAAATGAATTGACAGTTAGCAAAGCATATTAAAATCATAATTCGTGTACAACAGAGGTGTCAAACATATGGCCCGTGCACCAAAATTTGTGAAATGCAAAAATTCCACTGAAGATATTAACAATAAAGGATGTCAAAATCATTTTAGTTCAGGTTTCATATTCAGACCAATATGAGTCAAACCCATGAAATACTATCAGAATAATCTAGAAATAATGATAACTACAAATTTTTATCTTTGTTTTAGTGTAAAAAAGGAAAGTTTTACAAACTGTCCTTTCACAAAAAATATGAATAACCTGAACAAATATGAACAACCTGACCTGTCTTATGAAAAGTAAATGCTATTTTAACATAATTTTATTAATGTTTCTCATGTTTTTTTTCTTGTTCTTGCTTAATTTGATCACATTTGTTGGCTTTTTGTTATTTTTTTTGTTTATTTCTGTTCATTTTGTTCATGTTTGTCAAATTTTTGTTCATTTTGTGCATGTTTTATTGTTGTTAATCTTTGATTTGTTCATATTTGTTTTTTTTCCCTGTTAATTGTACTCATATTTTTCAAATTTCTCAATAGCACTGTAAGTTGTAATGCAAATGTGTAAATGATAAACTGACACATAATATTGTTCTAATTGCACTTATTTTTCTTAAGAAATTTCAGGGTTTTTTTAGTTGATGTAAACATTTTTATATGTAATTTTACTTTGCTTACTCTAAAACACACAGAAAAGTTTGGAGTTGACATTATTTACATATTATTGTATTATTATTTTACTGGTCAGGCCCACTTGAGATCATATTGGTCTGAATGTGGCTCTTGAACTAAAATGAGTTTGACAGCCCTGATGTCCAACCTTCTGACTTAGTATCAGAGTAGTGATGGTTATTGGGGAAAACTGTTATTAATGACCTTGTAGTCATGTTGAATAAGGAAATAATATTCATTCTGTTCAGCAGCAACTTAATGGTAAATGTGTCCTTAATGTCAACTTGTTTGTGTCTCCTATGAGGGTTACCTGCATAAAAAGCTGCAGGTAGAAAACACAACCTGATGTCTGACACTGCCACAAAAACCTCTAACTGTCTGAGGAACTTCAGCTCCTTTTGGATTTGTTTGTTGTGGGTGTGATAAACAACGCAGTAAACAACTGTGGAAAATGTCTTATCGGTAGCTGAGCTCTGCTTCCAGAAAATGCTCCTGAAAATGCGTGATGACGACAGACACTGTAATCCTGTGAAACGAGATTCAGGTCAATCTTTCCTTCCCAGTGTCAAATTAGTTCAGCCAACCGGCTTCTTAAAGAGTTACACAACAGTGACACCCAAAGAAAAATGACAACATGCCTGAAAGGACATCTAACCAGAGTTTTTAGTTTCTGCTGCAGTAAGAAAATCATTTACACACAGACTGAAACACTGGTATTCTTTCATTTCTAAATGTATTTTAGGTGTGCTTCCATCATAGTTACTGGTCTATATCTGTTGGAATGACTTTAATAATTACAGTCTCTGGTCCCAGGATCTGTTATCTGTACGTGTTCCAAGAGTCAGAACAGAACTGGGAACCAATGTTTTTAAATGTTCTGCTCCCACTGCCTGGAACAACCTACAGAAGGAGATACGGCTGAAGGAACCGGTCTCTGTAAATACATTCAAAGTCATTTTAAATGAATGAAAAAAGGATAAATCTGCATGTAGATGATTTTCTAATTGATTGAATCGGGTTTTGCTTTGAGATGCTTTTAAGGAACATTGTTGTATACTTGTAGTACCTTTTAATTCATTGATGGTGTTTAATGCGTATGTTATTAGTATCATGTTATATGTATGATTTTAGAACTGAGTTTTATGTATGTTTTTAGTGGATGTATGGATGAAATCTCTATTTCCTGTAACTTCTGCTGCTGCTGTCTGGACCAGAACACTTGCAAAAGAGATTTATAATCTCAACAAGTCATTTTTCCTGGTTAAATAAAGGTTAAATAAAAATAACTTAATAAAATTTAATACTGCAGCAAAAACCTCACTGAGAAAAAAAGAAGATGGATGAAATAAAAGATATTATACTATAGACTGCCTCGAGTTGATCAGCGGGTGACAACTTCAACTACATTACCAAGAAACAAAGTCTACATCTGTCACCATCTGAGTCTACACGCCAACAATATAATACTATGCACACACACACACACACACACACACACACACACACACAAATCTTTATATACTTATTCAACAGCAAAGCAATATCCAGAAACAGCAATGCTTTCAAATGGAAATATAAAGCAACTGAAAAAATCCTGTTAATGAAATGGGAAAAAATGAATACATTTACTACAAGTAAATCCATATATAAAAGAAATGTGTGTTGCCATGAAAGTAAAAGATTTAGGCTAAAACTGAAGGGATTTCGCACTTCAAAGCTTAAAGGACCGTGGCAGATATGAAATGGAAATGCATAATGTGTTTGCATGAACGAGGAAAAAAATCATTAGTTGCGTTAGAAATGAATTTCCGTGAGCCGTGCTGCAAATTTCATTCCAACAGGAGCGAGGGGAGGCCTGGGTTTATTGATTTAACTGGATTTAAAACAGAAAGAGTGGATGTTAAAAACTTTGCCGCATAATTTGAGTGCAACAACAAGAAAACATGATTACTTTTATGAATAATATGTCAATGAAATACTAGCAGTGAATGCAAAATATGAGGAAATCCCAGTTGATTTGATGCACTTGAACACAACACCAGAACGGCCTGTGCTCTACATGTACCTGTTGTTGAAACCTGCAAAAAATGTGACCTGTAAACATGTGTCGATGCGTGGGTGAAGTGTGTCAGTGTATGGACGAGGCTGGAGGTCAGTATTAGAGTCGATGTCTGACCTCAGCACAGGTTCAGAGGGGATTAGGAGGGGTTTAAGGTGGGCTGCATGTGATCTGTTGACCATCACGCGCTGAAGTGTAATACTGATCCAGCAGAACTTGACCTCATATTCATAGGTGAACCAGACTGTCTGAGCCCTTTGGCCCTTATGGGTCAGACAGATTAGTATCACATATGGTTCATGTAAAGTAAAGTTACATCACAGCTCAACATATTGAAGTTTATTTTGTTTGTTTTTTTAATCAAACCTATATTTACAGCATTACACCCTCTTGCATGGTGGTGGCAGAGGTGGTTGTCTGCTTCTGTGATTATGGAGACCATAAAATTACAGTAGACCATAATGTTGTTGGAAGTCATTATATACAGTACTGAGTAAAAGTCTTGTTTTTGCACGGTTGAATGAGCATACATGTTTATTTCTCATTTATTTTTCTTCAGATACAAGAAAATACAAGAAATACGTGAGCAGCCTTAAAAAATTCAAATGGATTCCAAAGGTTAAGGTCACCAGTAAACGTGACCCCTGACCCCATGACAAGAAGCAGCACAAACAGAAACATCTGACATGTGTTGAACAAAACCTTGTATAAAACATCAGAAATTTAATGCAACAAATTTCATATTGTCTGAATAAAAGGGTTAAAAACATGTTAAGGGCAAAGAGAGGTTTCATTAAATACTAACTTTATAGAAGCTGCTTATTACAGAGACTGAGAAATGCATGTGTGGTCATTGGACCTTTACTAAACCAGGACTCCTGCACTATACTGAATATGCTGGTGTGTAACTATTTTACACATGTGCAAGTGCAAGTTTGGAGTAGTTTTATTACACCATCAAAACAGGTACCGTATTTTCCGGATTATAAGTCGCACTTTTTTTCATAGTTTGGTTGGTCCTGCGACTTATACTCAGGTGCGACT
>JAPQRQ010000027.1:3377591-3390388 GCA_037367365.1 Apogon talboti | reverse complement strand
GTGATGCACACATGGGGGGGGGGGGGGGGTTTACAAGTCACTAAGCATTCTCTTCATAGTGCTTTCACTTATTGCATTCATACTGTATATTGGGACATTCAGTACCATTATAAGGAGCCATGGGTTGTAGAGGATTGTGATGTTTATTAGAACTTCTGCAAAATCTGCTGCCTGAACTTACCTTTACGTAAGCCTGTACACCTGGCTTGGAAGTTTGATCCATTGGCCGTCAGACACTTCAAAAAGTCTTTAACGATAATGGTCAAAATGACAAATATCGAAGACGATAATCAGTCGACCCCGAGTTTCTTGTTGTCGACATTCTGTATTGGCGGTGGCCCGAACGGGCCAGTTAATTTTGAATTCTTGTGGCCCATACTGGCCTGGATGCTGTAAAAACTGCGTTGGGCCATTGAACCAGTGCCAATGTCAAGCCCTGTGTTCCATGTCCCAAAAGCCAGTTTCTCTAACCGAGGGTCGGACCGCCAAGGCCCCCGTTTTGGTCTGTGTCGGATCCACAAAGCACCGGACCCTTCTGCTTTCCCCTGCAGGTGGTGGGCTTACAGGAAGACAGGCCCATGTCTCCAGTTTGGGCTGGAGACATGGGCCGGACAGCAAGGGCAAAGGCCCGGCCACCAGGTGCTCGCCCACAGGCTCCAACACAAGGCCTGGCTCCAGGGTGGAGCCCCGGTGACCCTCCAGGGCAGGTACATGTTTCCTTGTTCTCTATGACAACATAGCTACTAGGGTCATTAGGGCTCTCAGACTCCTCCACCACAATAGGGTGGCGTTTCAAGGATTCCTCTGATAGTGTCAAAGGCCTTTCTTCACCTCAGCTGTACCAGATATTAGACTCTTCTCTGAACCATGAATTAAAGGTAAGTCTGTATTTCTAATTCCCTCTTTATAATTGGTCTTATTTAGAATTGTTTTCACTTTGTCCAATATGCCATGTTTAAAGTTAAGGCATTAATGTTAAGCAAACTCAACACTTCCTGTAGCCCAAAGGCCCTCTAACAGAAATCTTTAATTTTTTAACAAGACTTTTAGTGTGAAACATTTCAGGATCTTATTGAGGAAAATTCTGTCTAGTGAGTTTCCTGTAGAGCAGTCCAAACTGTGAATGTTGAAGTGGTTGTATGTTAATAAAAACTCTATTTTGACTAAGACATAAACACACACACAATGGAAACATTACAGTACTATTTCCTGTTGCGATACATTATTATACACCAGTCCCAAATATTAATGTTTTGACTAATATGCACATGTATTTGCATTAATGTCTTCTACCAAGTAACAAGATAGCATCAGTATCATGGACAACGTGACAATATGGGATCATACATTATTCTGTAATTCCCAGTTTATCTACCTTTGTCTTTATCTCTGCCTGTGTTTGCTCGTGCCTAGCATACCTGAACATGATCGACATCATTAACAATTCCCAGATTGATGAGAAACACCCATGTTACCCAGAGAGGACTGTATCCAGCTCATAAAAGATAAAAAAGATATTCAATTATGAACTGCTTCAGGGCAGAGCTCTACAGCCTCAAAAAAGAGCTGACAAGAGAAAGAACTGATATTCAGCATATTCTCATAGATTTTATTGAAATAAGCTACTGTGCCCTGCTACATGATCCTTTGACAGAACATTATCATTCTCAGAACATCTTGTTCTGGGCTTCACAGTTAAAGTTTCCGCTTTCACACTCGGCCAAGTTTATGCAGAGAATGCAAGCTATCGTGGCTGGTAGGTGGTAGCCACACAGCATACGACTAAAATAAACTGAATTTCATCAGTTTGCCCATGGTGTTACACAAGGTAACTGCAGGTAGAGAACAATGCAGTGGTATTTACGCTGACTGTATGTACCTATGCTGTTTGGATGATTAGGCGGACCATGGTTCATTGTTAGTGTGAGTCAGTGAGGTTGTTACCATAAGGCAGCGTGCTGAGGGCTTCTCCATTAGGGTAGGGGCTGACCATTTTCTTGTTAGTCATCACCCTAGCTGTGGCATTATTCACCTGGGGACGGAGGAAGAGATGGTCAGAAACACAGACACAGCAACAACTTTACACAGGAAACTAAAACGCAGATGTCTACATCACAAGGCTGCTATAGTGTATGTACAATAGATTTACAGTCAAACATGGTCGCTGCCATTATCCTTGCATTCATTGTTTTGTACATCTCTTATTTTGCTGTCTACTTTTACAGTTTCTGGGTCATTAGAGGAGAAGCCTAGAGCTACGGAAAACATCTAACATACTGTTTTACAATTGGTTTCCGATGTATTATGCACAAAGATAAAAGATAAATGAGGCTTGCTAGTAAAATTTGATAGTCCCTGGTGTCTTACTGAAGCGTGCAGAAGGATTTCAACAGAGCTCGACTCCTGTCATGACTGCTAACACTTTGACTGGTGTGTCGTGTCTGTGTTGGTTTGCATGTCAATTTCTGTGTGCAAAAGTGGGTAGGAACTGTTATGGAGATTTTTAGTCATCATGCAATTAAAAGTGAGTTGCCCAGTAGAGATTTGGTGACTCATTGTGGCAAGATATGAGGGCTGCCATGGGCGACACTGGTTATGTACCTGCTGTGACTGCACAGGGAGGGGGAGGGGGGGCAGCAAAGGAAACAGGCGCTGCAATTTTTATGCTTTTTAGTGGGTACAGGTGAAGCTATTGTGGATGTTTTAAGTGTGTGTGCATGTTCTGTGCATGCCCGCTGACATTTCAGTGTAAGGCTTATGCCTTTTCTGTCGAAGATGTCTGATAATCTCCTCTCTGAGCTTCAAAGGCTCACACTCCGGTCCCTTGATCTATCCTCATCTCCCTTTGATGGGCTTTAAAAGAAGGAGATTGTAGCTCTCTCTAATAACCTGTGCTGTCCGAGTATGCTGCAGAAGTCCTGCAGCCAAATGTGTGGCAAGCTAAAGATTAATGACCTTTTGGCTACATGAGAGTGAGTGTGTGCGTGTGAGACAAAAAAGGATATAGACTGAGGAATGAGAGTGGTTGTGTGCATACACACTGCAGTCCCATTTAGAAGACCATTAAGGTCTCGACTGCTGTTCGCATTGCTTCGCTCAGTGAGTCATGTTCTTTATCTGCTGAGCTTCATTCAGATGGAAATGAGGTTTACCTCATTTTTCCCTCATTGAAAATGACAAGGTCAGTGGCAACTGATTCAATTAGCCTAGCCTGGCTAGCTATCTGACGCAAATGTCTGCGGGTGTCTGAGTGAAAAGACATTTAGAAATGAAAATCGAATTAATGAGTCAAATCGCTATTAATGTTTTTTGAAAGAGTGTAGTAATGTGGATGTGTTTTAGGCTGAAAAGTAAAGAAATAAAGCTAAGGAAAAGTTTAACCTATTGTAATTATGGGCAGTCAATCTGTATTCGCAGTTTGTGTCATGCACAATTAATGAAATTAGGTGGACAGCTGACAGAACACATGCAAATTAATAAGACCAATATGGAGGGCAAATCTCAAGGTGTTAATAAAACATTCAGCCTCTCTCATCCCATTTTTGCCCTCCTAGTTCATTCTGAACAATAGACCCAGACAACATGAAGTCACATTTCCATATGAAACCAAACATGTGGGGTTTACATACCTAAAAAGAAATAATTTAAACAATACAAAAGGAGGGGGATAGAAAGAGGGGGTGCAAAAACATTTCTTTGACAAAATTAATAATCATATACCACGGAAATTACACGCAGCCAAATATGGGCGCATCACATGACCAAAAGTGAGTAACAAACCGAGAAAAAAAAAGGAAAAAAATTCAGCCAATCAGCAAGCGTCGGATGCAGCATAGAGACCAATCAAAACAATCGCAGCACTCCCACATCAAACACGTACAAGATGGGACAGGTAAGTTAACAGGAAGGGATGCAGGTGAGAAGTGAAGAGACAGAGCCAGTCAAAATCAGGAGAACATAAAAATGGAGTGAAGACAGAAGAGGAAACAGGGAGAAAGAGATTACATGAGCAACACAAAAACAACTAATAATTACTGTAGAAAACAAAACATATATACCAAGGTGCATCATTCAAATAAAGCAATTACATTTGGTGACCATTCTCCTGAAAATCTCATTGTATGTGGTGGGTTGAAAAACAGAGAGAGAAAATATGTAGGGAGAGAAAAAGAGAGAGGCAGAGAGAGATATAGAGGAAGAGAGGGCGAGAGAGAGAGAGAGAAAGGTAAAGGCAGAGAGAGAAAGAGAGAGGTAGAGGCAAAGAGAGAGAGAGAAAGAGAGAGGTAGAGGCAGAAAGAGAGAGAGGAGCGAGAGGTCCTCATTCTCAAAAAAGGAGAGAAATAAAATAAACATGAGACACTATGCCAGGCATTAGAACTGTGTGTCACAAACTGAGACCAGTACACTATGACTACTTCTACAACTACTGATACACAGACAATCCACTACAAGAAACCAAACTAAAAAAGAAAAGAAAAACAAAATGGCAGCATAGTAGAGACCCAAAAAACAGCAAGGTAAACCCCATATCGGTTCAGAGATGCATATGGTTACACAACATCGGCTGGTTTGATGAGTGACCACACCTGAGGTAGCGTTGTTTTCAACATTAACGGATCCCCAGTACAGTAAGGTGACATTTTAACAGTGGTGTTAACGAAAGCAAGAAACCAAACATCTTTGCTAGTCTTGGCATGTAAATTTGGAAAGTTGCAGTTATAAAAGTGACTGGAAGCAAAGTCAGGACATCCTATGTGTGCATAACAGAGTACTGCAGAAATGAGTCTTAACATCTGGAAGTCAGTTAGCATTTTGCGCTTCAGTTCCCTCGTCTCAAAGTCATTAGGTTTTTTTCACTGGGTGTTTGGTTCAATATCTGAAATTAAATCTGTGGTTAACACGTGCTCATCAAATTTTCATCTAATGTTCTGTGACAAAATACTTTTCTAAAGCTTAAATGGTGTCTACAAACAAATAGCTAAATGTCAACAAATGTGCTAAAAATGTGTTCATATGATCTACCTTGTGTTACAGGTCAACTACAGGCCAGTGTTTGGCCCAACTTGAAAATGATAAAACTTTCATGTCTCATCCTACACTCCAAGTGACATTTACTACTTGCATGTCCAACTACGAACATTCTAAAAGGTGTCTATGCCTGTCTCATGGCAACAAATGCCTCCAATTACCAACCACAAATGATGTAGCCAGCAATTTAGCTGGCTACATCACAGATGGGGCATCGATTGATTGCCAGTTGATTTCTCAATAGGTTTTCGGGGGTCACTTTTATTGTCCCCATAAGGGAAATTCAACCTCAACATTCAACCCATCTGAGTACATACAAGGATCAGTGGGATGCCACTGAAAACACCCAGGGACCAACTCCAGATCTATGCCAGTATTTTGACAAAAGGGGGAAACTTGAGGACCTGAGGGAAACCTGCATGGCACAGGGAGAACATGTAAACTTGAAACAAAAGGCCCTGGTCCAAATGGGAACTGGGACTCGGAACTTTGTTGTGAGGTGCCAGTGCTAACTGCTGCTAACTAACTGCTCCAAACTTATTGGAAGGGGTGCCTTTCCAGAGTAATATTTTTACAGGAAACAGATACATATGCTATGCAAATAGATCTCTGCTAACGGTTTCATATGGACATCACAATTCACACAAAAATGAATTAATCTGCTATTACAGTTTTGCCAAGTCTTCTATTCACCAGTGAGATTAGGTTGCACCAAGAGGCGAGGCTTTTGCAGAAGAGACTCCAGACCATTGGAATCAGATTGTGACGCAGTTTGTTTATAGCTTGTCATTAGCATTTATCTTTTAGTAGTTGCATTCAAGTTAAAACATTAAAAGTGATTTTCTGAATTATCTTCTTGATTGAAATCTAATAGAACATCCAATTGGCTTTGTGTCGATGGAACTGGGGCGATGCTATCTTGGCCTAAAAAAGAAAAAATAACCATCAACATCATCCCTGCAGCACTATATGATGAGCCAGAAAAGCTGGCTAACTGCATTTCCACATTAGTTCAGAGACTGCACGAACTCCTCCCTCAAATAAGTGACCCTCTTACACACCGGGTCCATCTGGCTAGTATTTGGCAAATGTACAGTGTGCTGAAAGCAGGCAGGTCAATGAAATAAAGGAATGCAACACCAGAGCAGCGGTATTATTTGCTCTGCAGCTTGGGGTCTGCATTCACTTAAAGCAAGCAACAGGGAGGAAAGCTTCACATCATTTCTGCTGATTTTTAATGATCGGGGAGGAAAAAAACAAACACTGTATATGTTTGAGTCCGATGGAGAATTAATCTGATGGACTGTGGACAGCCGTGTCATTGCATAGAGGAAGGTGATTACATTCGGTCATTCCCAGTGAGGTGTTAATGAGATGGTGGGGGCAGCATGTGGAGAAAATATTACTGCCTGTTGACGATGCTGTGTCTGTCTGTCTGTCTGTGTGTGTGTGTGTGTGTGATACTCCACTGTGAACAAATAAATTAAGTAAGGTTTTACTAGGCCACTACACTGTGACAATACTATAACTTTACAGTCTACTGTATAAGATGTACTAAAAGCCCATTTCAAGGGTGGGGTGGGAAGGGGATCAGTTCAGTGATAGAGGTTTGTACACAACTTACCGTTGCCGTAGAAACAGCGAGTGGTTACCGTGGAGACTGACAACAACACACAGAAGTCGTCAGGGAAACAGAAAAAATATAATAAATAAAGGAACAAATAATCCTAGAAACAAAAGAAACCTAAATGCCCCCCCTTCCCCCATGTGTGCTAAAAAACCTGAGAGCAGCAGTGTTACAGAATTGAACAGAAAGCAGAGAGAGGAGGAGAGGAGGAGGAGGAGGAAACTGAAGAGAGGATGCTCGGCTCTCAGCACTAAAAACAGCTCTGAGCATTGTTACAACAATCAAGACCACTGACAAAAAAGGTATCTAGTGCTCTACAGGATAAAAGACATAGTACAGATCGGGAAAATGGAGATATGGGGCAACCTTGCCTTAACCCTCCCCCTGCCCAGAAAAACTAGTCTATTGAATTAACTGGGAGGAATTAACTGAATCGCCTCCGAGGAAAAGTCAGAAGAGCACATACAAATGCACACCACCCTCCATCATAAGAGCAGAGCAGCAAAAAGGTTGGTTTAACGCTGTCTGGGTCAATTACAGTCAAAGGGACAAGAGTATTTTGGTTAGATGTTGCAAGAAAGGACTCATTCTTATGTGGTGAAGTCGAGCCACAAGGGAAGATTGTGTATTTGGAAACTGTTTGTGGAAAGAATGACTTAGAATTTCCAGTTTTTACCAGTCACCATAAAAGAACAAACAATAGATATGAATTCCAAACAAAATAAATGCAAACAAAAAAGGATAGGTTATGGCAAACAGAAAGTTAACACACCTATGAATCAAAATAAATGAAAATGGCAGAGAGACAAAGCAGACTGGCAACAAGAGAATGAAGGAATAAGGAAGAGAAAGGATGGAGTTGACACACAAACCAAGACAGACGTGTAGAAAGGGAAAAGTGCAAAATCGCTTTCCCCTTTTCTACAGTTTTCTTTCATGTACAAAGCAAACGCACACATGAATACTCACACATTTCATCCATTAATTCTCTAAAACAAATCATGCAGTAACACAAAGTCCAGATAACGGAGCAGAACTGGTCATATTCAAAGCGTGGGCAGGGGGAGGGCGGGGGGGGGGTTCGTCTGTGAATCTGGGACACAAGGAGCTGCTGAGCCTTCACCTCAGGCCCTGGCTTTATTATTCCCAACTTTTTTTCCCTGTTAATAATGAATGCAATTATCTAAAATGCTGAATGGAAATGATAGGTGGCCCAGGTGAGCAGAAGGCCAGCTCCGTCCCTGTTGAGTGTGAGGCTACAGCGTTGATTGGTGGGAATGTGCATGGTCACACATGCAGAACCACGACGTCTTCTCATAGCCCCCTCCCATACGCATCCATGCAGTGATGACATGACACACTTCTTTCACTAGTTGCCTCCCGTTTGATGAGGTCACCGCATGCAGAGCTGATCCACGTGTCTCTCTCACACACACACACACACACACACTCCTCAGCTATTTCACGCTATTGTGTTCACATGTCTGACTAAAACTCTGCGCTGCGGAGGAGCCATCACTTCCCGTTAGCACTCCAGCCACACAGATCAACCACAGACAAGCAGCCTTAAAGCGGGGGTTAGTGAATGGGAGGTGCAACATTTCAGCAGGTTTCTGCTCTGTGGCTGTGTGCCCATTGTCCACGGATGTGGCCTAGCAGGAGATGCTTTAACCCTCATATGCTGCGATTCATCTACCCGGAAGATCAAAATAAAACAGAAAACCACTTCACGCCGACTGAATGAGCAAACACTGTGCTCACTTATTTTACAACGTAGTGACCTTCACCTTGATGGTCTGTTGTTGCAGCTGATGGATCTTGGCTGGATGATCGTATATTGTAGATCATCTTAAATTAGCATATGATCTGCTTTACACAGATAACTTGCAGGTTAAATGAATAATACTCCTCTAATATTAATTTTACATGGGCTGGGTACCAGTATAAATACAGTACTTTAAACTGAGTGTTACATCATGTTTTGATTGTAGCATTAATGTTGCAAGGCTAATGAGTGTGTTTGTGTATTTAGTGTTTGTTTATAGTGGTTCTAAAAGTGTTACTTAGTTCACTTTAATCAAAAAGTTTATTCAACATGTTTTTCTACTACTGATGAAATAAAGTCAAGAAAAAGCAGGCAATGACACATGCTTATCGATTATCGAATGCACCGCGGTATTAGTCACCATTTTAATACCAAATTAATGGTATTAAAATGGTGGAAATGGTTTTATCTAAAATAGAAAATGATGCCACCCATTGACAGTTTCTAGTTTCTACAGGAGGATCACAGATTGTGATTCTCATCAAAAAACACAAAAGATAAAAAAAATGTATTATCTTTTGCCCAAATCACCCACCCCTCGATGGAACCATCAAAGAATTAGTATATAAATTACAATTTACCTGGCACATCTCTTGGTAAATTGCATACTTCCTTTAGTGGACCTTCAAATTGTCACCTATTGAGAAACAGGCAAGGAAACATCACGAACTGTGTTGCCTGAACATCAATGTTGATTCGAGCTGTTGTTCACACAGAACAAGTTCTCTAGTAAAAGAAACCCAGGCTGTGCTACTGTGGATTAGTATTGATTTCAATTTGGAGTCTGCACACCAGCCTAAACTTTGTGAATTCATGATTACAATGCATAAATGAGTACATAAAGGTCCCTGATGCTCTTTCTGTCAGTAACTGCGGCATAAGAATGAAATATGAAACTACACATGTGTGATTAAATGGTTTTGAGGGCTTTTCCATCGTTAGTTCTCAATGTCAATGACAGGAAAAATGTAAGTGTGTGAGGCAGACTGATTTTATGAGCAAGGACAGCTTAAACCATTTATGCTAGGGTAAATACACAAGCACAAAGACAGCCATGGGTGGGTGGAGATGCGATGAGGTGTGTGGGTGCATACAGAGATACACACAGTCACACCTATATATAGAACTCTACAGTCTATATATAGAATTGATGATAATGAGATGAGGTTACAGAAAAGCAGGTAGAGACAAAGTGAATTGTAGTTGGGCCACTTACATGGATACATTGGAAGCACACAGGAAACTGACCTCTTCAAAGCGCAGAGTTTTATTCCAGACAAAGAGAAGTACAGTATAACTTTAACACAACAATTCTACTTCTATTTCACATAGGCTACTTACATGCACACTATTAGCAACTGAGCTGTGCAGATAACTACTAACCATCTCCCAGAGGCATGCACCAACAATCAGAAATGCCAGCACTAGAGTTAAGTACAGCATACCTATACATACAGTACACTATTATTCAGACACAAATCATTGTGAAAACTAGGGATTCAGCTACTCAGCCCTGTTTCAATGAGTGGAACAACAGTATGAGGCACCCAGGTGCAACTGATTTCATGCTAACTGAACAAATAAAGTAAGTTTCATCACCAAAGGAATTCAACAAAAAGAGCTGCACAGAATAAACATGCAAGAAAAAAACTGTCTGGAAGTAGGAGTACATCATTTCTACAAACAAGTACCAACCATGCACACTTTAGCTACATCCACTACACCCATGCCAGTGAATAGCAGTAAACTGCAGTCACACATAAAACAGTAAGAGATGTGTAATAAATTACAGTTCAGAGTCGGCCTATATTTCAGAGTTTCTCAATTATTTTACAAATGGATCTTTTTGAGTTATTTTTTTGCAATCATCATGGCTGAAAACGTACTTCAACAAACTCTGAAATGATATGACCAATTAAAGCAAGATTTACTGCAACGACATCTGCAAGAAGGGAGAACTGCCAGAGAGCATTGCCTCAAATAGAAATGTCAGGCCCCTTCTCCTCTTTTGAAAGAATGCATAAACACAAATCCACGTTTTGTCCTGCGCCAGCCTTTTGTCTCTTCAAGCCCCCATGCACCATAAACAGACAGAAAAAGAGACACACTCTACAGTACAGTCTCCCCCGCTGCTGGCCCACCATGCAGCTGATACATGACTTGCTCCAGCCCCTGATACCACTACTGAGGTACAACAGAGTACATGCAAAGTGACGACTGAAAATAAAGTCAAAACCGCGCGATACAATACAAGTGACTGACATCATGCAGAAACTTGGGGAGTAAAACACATAGAATCAGGTCAAGACAATGCTAGGGGGCGAGGGGGTAAGGGGGGACAACACAGGCTGCTGATTGAATACAAAGGGAAAAGACTGATGCAGGTTTTATTGGCTCCATCAGTATCCATTCAGCTTGCTGATTGACTGAAGTTGGAGGTGGCAGAGGGAGTGTGTTGTACCGGTGGATGCAGGTGGTTGTCTTTCATTCTCAACCATTCTGCAGTAAGAACAGAGTAAAAAAAAAAAAAAAAAAAAAAAATGGTCCAGCCAGCCTCATCCATCATGCAGGAACTGACTTGCACACACCCACACACACACGACGAGGAAAATACCACCATAAGCCCATGCATAGGTTGTGGCTTACAGCAGCTTGGGTCAAAAGATCCAATATGAACAACTTGGCTGATTGAAACCCCAATTAAAAATAAAGACAGAAATTGCATTAAAAACTCAGCACATGCTTCAGTTAAAAATAACTGCAATAAAAGAAAAAAAAAATTCAAAGTAAAACAACCTCAACCCACACAGACTCCACATAAAAACTCGACTGCACAGTTCTCTGCTAAGAATCCACACTTCCATAAAGTGAACATGCGTCAGTGTTGCTGTGATTCCCAGCATGCTTCTGTTGCACCAGGAGCCATAAGCTTGTCACAACCACTTAGCCACAGCACCGGGAGAAGAGGAACACAGAAGGATTTCTACACTAGGGAAGAAAATAAGAGCATCTGACAGCAATCTGCCATGCATCATCCTTTTCCCTGCGTTCCTCTGGTGCCCTCCGGTGCCAACGACACAAACATCATTCCAATTGTAGCGGAAAAAGTTGTAATATCAGTGTGGCTACAAGTTGCACGTCAGTTGGGGGGAATAAAGGTGAAGAGGCAAAAGCTTTTTAAAAAAAAAAGTAATCAGCATGCCTTATGTAGTGTTCTTGCACCCCCAATCACTGGCACCACAAAAACAAAACATAAACAGGAGGAAAGAAGTTTGTGAAATTAATGCTTCAAAGAAAATCTTGCAAGGGACGAGGGAGCAGGATACCAGTGGGCTGCATCAGAGCATATCACTAAAGGGAGGATGGGAGCTAGCTAGCAGTCAGTGATCAGGCACAAGTATGATGGGAGTACAAAGAAGAGAAGATAGAAGAAGATAAAAAAGGAGGAGAAAGACAGGGAGAAAAGAAAATTACCTCAATCTTACGACCTTCCACCAGTGTGCCGTGAAGCTTTTCCCTGGCTTTTTCTGCATCTGCGCTGTTCTCAAATGTCACGAAGCCAAAACCCTGCGGTACATGGCAGAGGTTAAAGATACTGTGCGGGGCAGTGGAGGGAGTCACAGGGAAGAAAATGGGAATCTGGTACTACTGGAGTCTTAGACCTGGGCACAGTCTGACACTGTTTAATACATGGGCTCTTACAGTCTTGGAGGCCACAGACCCCTGACATAGAAGAACATTTTCCAAGGACACGCATGTAATTGTAGCACTAATTATTATGCATAGCAAATTTCCTCAGCTGTACCAGGCCTTATTTGAAGGAGGCCCATATTAGAGATAGACCTTTATTTCTGATTTCCTCTGTTAAGTAAACATGAGTGTGCAAAACCTTGTATTGATTCACTCATATTTGCAGTTTCAAAAGTACTGCAGTATATGGTCTTCTACAAATGCAACATTTCCTAAACCATTTCAAATTAAAATCCCTGTAGCGTTTGAGGGGATATAAACCATTTGTTACCTAATGGAGCTGTTATTGTGTAAATGTTGTCTTAATGATGTACTTGTAAGTTAATACAGACGGCAGTATGACACACACCTGCAGTGGCCAAGATCAGGAAATAACACTCAGATAAGTGATCTAGAAGTGTTGAAAACAGCTGGATTATTAGGTTGATTGTATTCAATTTAAGCTTGTAGAAATGTTCACTGTACTTAACGAACAGTACATTACATGACGGACAAGTTTATGCGTCTTATTTTTTGTTTCCCAGGCTGTATTTGAGAAGTGGCTGTTGTTTGTATCAACATCGGATA
>JAPQRQ010000027.1:3356159-3368970 GCA_037367365.1 Apogon talboti | reverse complement strand
GAGGATGAAGAATTGGATGAAGTGTATGAGTATGAAAAGTAACTAAAGGTGTCAAAAATGCAGTGGAGAGACAGGTCGAGTCGAGGTAAATAGTGGAAATAGTCATGTGAAAATATGCACAGGAACTCATTAAAAGCGTTGATGCTGAATGTGTAGTTACAGGGGAGTTTGTTTGTGTGGCCGTAACGTGTGCTCAGTTTTCAGGGTAACAGTGAATATAGCTAAATAAACTGTTACCTGGTTAAAGTGGATGTTGATCTTGCTGTACACTGACATAAAATATACAGGTATCTGTCAGTTATGAGAGTGCAGCTGTAAAATCTTGTTATTTTATCACATGCTAGCAGCTGTACTCACATGAACTTAAGCAGAGACTTGGGTGTGGATCCCTTGAAGGCCTGTTGTCCTAAAGCAGTTTAGTATGCTCTCTTGTGCAAGTAATATTGGAGATGAAACAGTTATGCAACTTTAATACTCAGATGTCACTCACTGCCTGGCACTCCAGTGAGTGTAATAGCTATAAATACAGGCCAATATGGGAGTATGATTATGACAGGCAACTGCGTCCTAATTGTCAATAAAGATGTTAAAAACTTACACATTAAAGTAAAACCAAATACAAGCATTCAGTAATTAGCAACACATCTTTTTTCCTCTCATCAGTAAAAAACAAAATGCATATTAGTTGCTACTTAAAAATTTTAATTCACATTATTTGGTGACCTAACTAAAGTCTTGTGACCTATTTGAGGGTCATAACCCAGTCTTGTGGAGTGGATGGTCCACAGCATACAGGTACAGATTGTCGGTATCATATGCTTCAAATATACAGAGCACGGACTCTGACTTTAATAATCAGTTTTAGCACAAATAGAACAGAAAGGCTGTGGCCACCTGTTCCTGCTGTTTGCTTACATCTGGCCACCTGGCAAATAATGTCACACAGAACAGTCTCCACACTGACAGGTCAACTGTCATGGCTTTACACCTGTCCAAAACCGAAATGATGCCTTATCAACGCGCAGAAACCAATAAAGTAGATTGGTGTGAAACTCTTTTTTTTTTTAGTCTCTCTTGTGGGCATCACGTTGAGACTGTCAGGAGGCATCTGGAGCCCCAATAAGCCTGCAGGTGTGCTCCGTTTACAGGACTGTCAAGACTCAAGAACACTAATGCAGCAAGCTCGCAACTACATTACTTTTTGGCTAAAGGTAAGCTTAGCTGTCTGTAGTGTGAGTGCGGCAGACAGCAGTGGCAACTTTACTGTTAAACCAAGGATTTAAGGGTAAGTCTTATCCATGCTATAGAGCTGAGCCACCAAAAATAGAAAGCAGCGCCATAAATTTTACAGAGGACGTGGTGACTGCTGGTGTGTCACCTTTAAAGTGCATTCCCACATGGAACTAACCCCCTCCACCCCTGCCCTTACACCCTTCTAGTTACTGCCGCCATCCTCCATTTGGTGTTATTCTCTTTGAAGACGAATAATGTGTTTAGCTTACAACTGTTTTCGCCTTTGGGGGGAGAAAATACAGAGGAGATAAAGAGAAAGGGGGAAAAGGAGAGTGTTCACCGTGGAAAGGGAGACGTTGGAGATTTCAGAGGTTGTTTTGGGTGGGTAGAATCATGTACAAGTGACCAATTAGGAGAACAGACGCTTAAAGGCAGTCTGTAAATATTAGGACCATATCAGGTCATTATGCAGCGTGTGCACAAAACTGCAGCCCGCATTTATGGTCAAGCTGAATTGAATCAACACATGCAATGTAACCTGGCTTGTTTAAAAGCTCTACAGTTATAATTAGTGCATCAATACACTATAAATATGTGCAATAACCACAAAGCAAAGGCTGAAATATCTTATACTGGCTTTGTATTCACACCATTTAACCAGGCAGAACAAACCACAGTTTTAGGGGATTACAGACATTGTAATTGCAGAAATGGAATATAACTAACAATTAACAATTAACTTTTGATTAGTGCATAACCACATGAAAATCAGAATTGTTGTATTTTCATTACTTAGAATGACTTTGTCTACATAGGGAGCAGGTCACAATTTAGGGAATCTGTAACGTTCCTGAGCTCCAAGTGGACTACTACTATTTTTTTTTAATTTATAGTGGGTGACATCCAGTACTAAGATGCATCACTGTGTGAACTAAAGTTAAGAATGGTTCTAACGAGGGACCTCCACGTTTGCTGTGGAAGGTGGTAGTAAATGTAGTTTGTTTATTTATTAAAAGTTGTATCGTCTTAATAATGTTGAATAATGTAATCCCAATCGACTGCATGTAATTAGTGGATGGACGAATGAGACACCCACTACTTTACGAACTGCCAAACTGAAGCCAGTAGAATGTGATCTGTGACCATGTTGGATTTCTGGAGTCAGAAGTGACCATATTTGAACAAAAGGGGTAGAACTGCCGCCGCACAAAGGGGTCACAGGTGAGCTAAAGTTATGTGCTAGCTTACTGTAGTCCTTCATTAAGCAATGTGTAGCAATGTCATTTTAGGTTTTTTTATTTTCAGTGGAACTTAACTAAAACGACATTTGAATTGTCTGTCAGGGAAAAATGTGTTTATGTTTCATTAAATAAACTCTTAAGTCTGACTCAGTAGGTAAATGAGCTCATACAGAACTGTTCATCAAAGCCTGATACAGACAGAAAAGCTTCCATTAGACCTCAGATCAGATTAACAGAGCTAACATTTATTAGAGGCTCCATGTAAAACGCATAAGCGCAGAATGAGTTCTATTGAATTACTAGTTATTGAGAGAAATTCAATATAAGCCAATGGGAGCCAGCACTTTTTGGAGCCAACCCCAGTGGCCAACACTGGTACTGCAATTTTAAGATACTTTTAACAAGAGCCAAGGTCTTTGCCCCTTGGTTATCACAACTTGCAGGTCTTCTTTATGTCATTTTACAAGCCCATCATTGTTTTGCTTGACATGTTATTTGCTTGACATGTTTTTTCTTTCCTTCTGTGTTTAAAAGAATATAGGAACTGCCTTTTCTGAATGAATTCTGATGTAGCAATCATTTATCTAATGTGCCAGATGATCTGTTCCTTCTTCTGAAGAGGAAGCTGTTTCCAAACATGGCTTACAGATACATGTGGACTGTTAAGGACATCAAATGATTCCTCAGTCTCATCCATAGAATAAAAACATGGTTCTGGGTCATGGCCTACTGTATGTAACAGCCTTTACCGCCACATTCACCCCAAACCAACTGATGGATGCATGCCTAAATGTGCACTTTCTCTTTATATGTTTCATATTTCATTTCCTTCAAATGTGCTTTACAGTTTTGCTTAACAGAAACACAGCTATTGGCTTGCAGGCTCACGACTTTAACCTTTCCTCTCAATTTCAGAGCTTCTTCAACACATTGAGGTAGAGCCATAGGTTGTTTTACCCTTTCAGAAGCTGACCAAATAAAATAAAATATTTTACAAAGCGGCTCCCCCCAGTTCATTGTACTGAATCATCTGCATAAACACTGCAGTGCCTACTTTATTCTTCAAGTACTGATGTCTCTTTAAGTACTATATGGACACCTTATGGACAAGTTACAGGACAGTGGCTGAGTATTGGTGAAAGTGGTATATCCTGTCTGTGTGCTCATGTTACTGAAGGACACTGGTGTTGCTGTGTATTCATTAATAGTAACTATGTGTGTCTCAGTTGTAGGGGGGCAAGTAAAGCACTCCTAGCAACAACTGGTGTGTGTGTGTGTTAGTACAGACTCAGAAACAACTGGGACTTGGCACCTGTCTCCCTCCGTCCACTGACAGTTGAAGTTTAAACCGCATGGACAGCTTAGATGACAATGTTGAACCGCTTGACAAAATCCCAGCCTCCACCCTCTATGAGCATGGCACATACATACATTTGAAATCTAACATGACACCGTGTGCAGTCAGCATGGTGAGAGCACACTGTACATACATGTCAACACAGGCAACAAGAGCTGCCGTTGCTACCTCGAGTCTGCAACACCCCTTCGCTTCTTCCTCCACCTTCACCACCACCACCCAAAGGCCCAAAGGAACCCAAGACCAGAGTGCAGGACATGCTCGAACAGAGCCAGAAAACAGCTCCCATCCTCAGGCTGTCTCTCAGCTTAAGTAGCACAGACACGCCCACCATATGCTAAGAGCAGCCTAGCACATACCATCAACTGTAAAATCATTATGCTGCAGTGTAGTATGCAAGTATTTTAATACAATCACATGTTATCATTCTGTATACCTTGTGCAAACATGCATTATTATTGATGTCTCCCTGCTTATCGACTCTTTTCTTGCTTTGCAACAACAAAATGTTGCACGCTTACGATGTCGCCATTAGCACGACTTCTTCCAAAACAGTGCAAGATACTTGGGTGCAAAGAGTTAAAAAGTGAAACAAGTCGAGCTGCAGGGACAAGCCCTGCTGTTAGCCTGATGCCCTGCCAAGTATCTGACAAAGGCCTCACCTGGGCCAAGACGCAGCAAACCAAAAACAGGCCATACCATAAACAGCACACTAATTACTTACTCTACTCAAGCAAGCTCATCTCCAGAAAAAAGCATGAATAATCTTGCTCATTTTTCAACTTGTAATAAGCTGTTTACAGAGAATACTTGTCTTGAGGAGTGAACTTACCGGCAGCATTGCAGGGTAGTACAGCCCCATCATTGTCTGATCTGGAGAAACAACTGCTGACCAGCTCTCCACTTTCCCAGCCCTTCTCCTCTCCCCTTCCCTCTGAGTCTCTGGTTCTCCTCCTGTTCCTCCTCTCCTCTGTCTGTGCTCTAGGACCATGAGCTGCCGATGGCTTCAGTCCACGTCTGTCTCACACATTCAAATTCTCCCTCGTTCACTCCCTCTTCCTCCTCCTTCCCTTCCCTTTTGCCGGCGTCTCTTCTTCTTGCACTTCTTACTGCACGCAAGGCAAATCGTGTCTGTCACTGTGCGCCTCCCGTTCTCCTCGTCTCCCTGGCCCTGCTGCTCTGATCCCCCTCTGGCCTTTCTGTCTCTCTCCTCCTGACAGCCTGAATCTCTTCTCTCCTCCTCTCTCCCTCTTCGCGCTGCGTCTGTCATTCACACGCTCGCGTTACACGTCCCGCTGCTCCCCCCTTTGGTTCCTTTTGTTCCCGCCCCTCTTTTAAACTTTCCCTCCCTCTCAACCTCAGTCCCTCCTATCCATCAAAGCATCCATCCTTCAATCTAGCCATCTAACTCTGTGTCTGGATGGAGTCAGAAAGCTGTTGTTGCTGTCTCCTCAAACACCCTGGAGAGAGAAAAGGAACAGGAAGGAAGAAGATGCTGTCTTCTATCCACGCACTGGCTGCCTGAGAGTACAGAACACGAATGCGACCCCCACCGCATTGCAGCTTTTTTTTGATGATTTATTTATTGCTTGGCAGCCTGTCAGCTCCAAAAAGCAGTGGTAGGTAGGCCAGTCAGTAGACAGCTAGGTAGCTAGCTGCGTGGGTAGGCTCCTAGATCACCATCTCTCTGCAGTAGTTGTCTTCATCACACAGATGGAACTCTCAAAAAACTGAGGGAGCTCTGCTGAACGTGAACATGAATCAGTATAACGCTGCATTGCGCCTTTTTCTTCTGGCTCGGGCTCAGTACCTTCGCATCCCACCACTTTATTGTTAGGGGATGCTTAATTCGCAGAGTGCAGTTCCTTGCACCGCATTTTCATATGGGAGGGACTGAAACTCTGCGGAAAAAAAGCCCTGATGCCAAGCTTTCAGACATCTGCTGAGTCTGGCTAGAACTGGGTCCAGAGGGATGGAACGGAGGGAGGGCAAGATAAGTGATTGGAGGTGGTTGGGGGAAAAAGACTAACGAAGAGAGAAGGGTCTAGAGAGAGGGTCAGTGGATGCAAGCGAGAGATAACTGGATACAGAGATAAATGGATAAAGGGCTGGGTGGAAAAAAGAGCAAGAGATGACAGGATTAGGGCTGTAAGTGAGGAGGATGAGAGGATGAATAGGGGATGATCTGAGGATTAAGCACACAGACTGAACACGGCGATAAACACACGCTGTCGCACACACAAACACATGCGCATAATGTACACACAGATGTGCTGTGATCATATTGGTGCTGCTGCACCTTGACGGACATACAGACCCCAGTGGGCTCTGACAAAGGCCCATATGCACCATAACCTCATTAGCTTATTCAAACAAAGGCCTGCTCCTTCAAACACACCACTTAAACATAATCAATAGCTCAGGCTTAACTACTCTACAGCTATAATCCACAATAGTTTGAGAAGAATTGCAGATACTTATCAGAAAGTTATGATCTGCATCAATATTTCTTAAGTTTTGCTTTGGGTAAAGGACAGAAAAAATTACCATGTATTAGTAACAATTTATTACACACCTGTGTTGAATGCTGGTCATTGACATTCTATTTAAGGTTCAGTGTGTAATATTGATTGCAGCAATTGGTATATAATTCATAGCTGTGTTTTAATTGGTGTATGCAATAATTGTAATTGTGTTTTCTTGAGCTCAGAAAGAGAGCAGCTCCCCTTCATTCTGCAATGCCATATTTGTATGTAGAGTACCTCTTCCATTTTATTCACTTTTTTGTGTCTAGCATTAAGATGCATTACTGTCACCTACTGTGTTTGACTCTAGACCAGAGTATTATCCAATGGCTCTGATGAAGATGACAATAGGGGTGGATGAGGGGAGTGGGGAGTTGGTTTTAATATGAAACTTCACCACTATATGCCATTAAATCTCACGCAAACATTTCAATCAATAATAATTTTTGAAATAAATACAATTTGGCAAATTATCCATTTATCTAGCAGGTAGCTGTGAAATAAGCAGAATAATGTACAGTAAGTTGGCCCCTGTTGAAAATTAACAGCAGGGTGATGCAGAAACTGCTGCATCAGGTTCAACTCAACGCAGTCATTCCACAACCTTTTCGCAGCTTGATACAAACAGAAAACTTGCACAGCTCTAATTTTACAAGACAACTGTGCAGGAGAAGTCTGTCTAATATAATTTATTTTATTTATGGGTTCTTTGATGCATGCAGTTTGTTGTTAGTTACCGAGAAATGAGAGAGACACGAGAAACAACAGGAGGATTTGGTAGCAACATTGATTGTATGGAATTATTTCAGCTGTGGTGAGGTTAATGCTGACCAGAAACATGTAGTTTGTGCCTCCACGGTCAGTCAACCAGTGTAAAAAAAATTGCTTCTTTCCTCCTTGAAAATCACCTCCATCACAACGCTCACCTGCCTTTGTGTTCAATGCATTAGAGTCAATAGCATAACATTTACGTCTCCCAAAAAAATTGCCCCAATCATTTAAGACTGAGTTGTTCTGTCCCAACAGAGCTATTCATGTTTTCTGGTGAAAACTTCAATTTCATAACATAATAAGTCACAGGAAAAAACACTGCAGTCAGTTTTTTCCCGGGTCTTGCTGCCCCGCCATGCATGCAGCCTCGGCGTACTGACTTTCTTGTGTATTGTTATCCATGATCATTTCTGTCACAGAAACAGCAGGAGACTGACATGTCAGCCCTGAAAGGTCAGAATGGCCATGTGCCAACCCACACATGCCCACACAGTGTACAGGAGCAGCAAGGACCCACAGGAGCCTGTCACCATTTAACACACTCATATTGACAGAGGCAGACCTACAGGCAGTTCAAACACGCATACATAACATTAAGACAGGAGCATTACCAAGACAAATGTACTGCAGCTATGAACAGGCCCATCCAGCACACAGCTAGGCTGGGCTATTTGCATGATAACCAGCAGCTAGTGTGCTGGAGACTCCTAATATGCGTGCTCAAGGGCAGAATACATTAGCGGGGATGACTTTTAAATCATTTATAAAACAAATGCAGTGGCGCGACTTAACAGCGAATGTAACAGACGACAAAGGGAGTTCAGACATACTGCAGATCACAAGTCCACCCTGCCCAGATGTTTGTCTTACCAGGAGATCAAGCCCGGCAGGCAAGGGCCAAAACTGGAATATAAGTCTGCACTAACTGAGCAACTCATTATTGTGTGATTCTGGGCCCCACAGGCAAGCCGTCTTAAATAATGTACGTCCATTTCTGTTTCACCTCTGCTCTGCTCCTGAGTGTTTCATTGCTTTCATAATCTTCCAAAACAGAACGTCCTGAATACTGGAGAGAGGAGACACGGGGAGGGAGAGAGCAGAGGAATCTACATCAAGTTGACTCTAAACCTGGAGCCACATTTTTAACATTGTCAGCCTCTTTCAATCTCGCCATCGTACTCCGAGAGAAGTATATTCCCAAGAAAGGAGATGCCAAGGGTAGAGCAGGAGCGGGAGAGTCAAGCAGAGTAGAGGCGGGGGGGGCAGAGAATACATCACGAGAGAGGTTGAGGCCTGTGAGAATCTCCCATGTTGTGATGTGGGGAAGGAGGCTGGGGGGCGAACAAGCTCGCAGACCAACACTCCCCTCCTGTGGCACTGCCAGAGAGCTGCACATCCCAAAACAGAGGCTAGAGTCGCACATAATCGGAGACAAAGGGACACACATGAAAGCTCTTAGATACAGGAGCCCGGTGAGGTTTGCGTGTGCGTACACATATACACACACACACACGCACGTGCAAGCTCATCCTCACTCTGAGCTGGTCTGAGCTGCTCCATGTGCTGCTGGGATGTAGATAAGAAAGCAGTCGAATACCCTGCCACTGCACACATAAGGCACTCATTACTGAGAGCAATATGCATGGAGAGACACTTAGAATGAGAAAAGAGATGGAGAAGCACAAAAAAGGAGAGAGATGACGGTGGGTGAGAGGATAGGAATAGCATTGAGGCAGCGCTGTGTTCAGAGTGTGCAGAGCTTAGTTTAAAGACGGTGATAGCATAAGGTCGCTCTATTTTCCAAAGGGTTCAGGCCTGTCAAAGAGAGGCTCAAGCTCTAGTTGCACTCTCATCAATTCTTGGAACAGCCATCGTTTATGAGCTACCGCAGGCTGTAGGAAACAGTGTGGTACATCTGAGTCGATTATGAATAAACAAAGGACGACACAAGGGCCACCTGTGTTCGAGTTCAAATGTTTTTTGTTTTTTTTAAAAAAGCCTGCTATTTTATGTGATTCCTGTTGGATCATCTCGTCAAGACTTTGAAATTTGCAGGCTTCACTAAGGTGTTGTCTGTGGCTCAACACCAGCATATGTCAGGTGACTCAAGGATTCTTTTTGAAATAATTTCTGATAATTTTTTTTTTTTTTTTAAACACAGGTTTGCAAGCTAATCTCTTACCTGACTGTGAGGTGGGTATCCATGGAAACCAGGGTTTAACGGCTCATTGTTCTGCAAGAGACAACAGGAGGAGAGAACGGGTGAGTGGCTGGGCTTTTGGAAAATGAAAGGATGCACCACATCAGTCCGAAACTTATGTAGTTCAGGTGAAGTGCACTCCAGAAAAAGTGACATGCTTAAAAAAATGAAAGAATCAGGAAGATGGTGCATGGGAATGATGACAACTAAAATGTCATTTTCACTACCTGTCACTGTAATATCAAAAACACCATGCACTACAAAGCAAGAGCTTACAAGTCAAATCATTTTTCACATATTTGTATTTCTGCAGGTTTTACCTTCCATCTTGTGCTGCTAGTAAAATTAATCTAATTTCATCTTGATATTAACTTCAAAGCAAGTTTTATTTAGTATCTTATGCTAAATTATGTAATTGTATATTCTATCATTATGTTTACTTCACATAAACCACTCACTGCT
Organism: Apogon talboti; assembly: GCA_037367365.1. Taxonomy (NCBI): domain Eukaryota; kingdom Metazoa; phylum Chordata; class Actinopteri; order Kurtiformes; family Apogonidae; genus Apogon; species Apogon talboti. Next base: position 3,359,181 of record JAPQRQ010000027.1, on the reverse strand, counting down.
TGTACACAACTTAAATGTATTTATTAGTTTACCAGTACTTATTTATAATCCCTAATCATATTACTGAAACTGTTAAAGGCTTTTCAAGGAATTATAAAAGTCACAGATTTACATTTTTGACTACAAATATACAGTATATTGGTTCCAAATATTAATTTGTGGTCTCCATGATCATGAAGAACCTGTATCTGGCTCATCAACATCTGTATTATGAAAGGTGAAACATAAAGTTTATTATTAAATCTTTATCATTAGCAGGTATTGTTGATTTCAGTGCCTTACATAAAACAAAGTTCACACAAGGATAGAAGACACTTGGACGTAGGCGTGAAATAGTAAACAATCTGAGTGGATGTGATGTGACTGGCAGCCCATTACTGCAGCTAACCTATCAAAAAAAAAAAAAAAAAACACCAGCAGCAGAGGGCAAGCCCCCTCCCCATTCCTCATCAACCCTGCCCCAGAAACCAGTGTTGTGGTTAATTGCTCTGTAATTACATTTAATTCAATTATTTCTATCTCTCTCCCACTCTTTTCTTCTCCATGTCATTTTACCACAGTCAGAGAGAGGAGCCATTGTTTGCTGCAGAGTTAGGTGAGGAGGGTGAGGAGGAGGAGGAGTGGGAAGAGAAGGGGGGGAGGCAAAAGAAAGACAGAAAGACAAAGAGTGGGGAGCAAAGGAGGCCTGGAACAATGAGGGAAAGTTAACCAAACGATGATATTTTGACAGCAGTGAGAGAGATGACACCGGCGCAGTCGAGCCTGCTGGCATGCCTCGCAGAGAAAACATGACCGCCTAGTGAGACCCATGCCTCTGCTCTCCTGCAGGAGGGGAGGGGGAGAGGACGAGAGAAGGTCTGAGAGAGGGGGAAAGAATAATGTGTGTGTGTGAGTGAGTGCCTATATGTATAAATTGGGGGATGGGGTTGCCCTTAGAAGTGCTGATGTTTTCATTACATTTAATCTACAGGACTGAGCGGCAGCAGGCAAAATGGTTCAAATCCATGCGCTGCCTCTCGGCCTTAATGCACTCCTCTATTCAGCAAACTGCTTGAGGATGGGCTGTGTAATGCTGCAGCAATGAGAAGGGGCAGTCTTTGCTTCTGAAGAGTGTCAACAGGAGTTAACCTCCTGGCCCTGACCTCAGAACGGCCTGCCTGCCTGCGTCGGGAATCACTTCCTGATCGCATTCATTCAGCCAATCAAGTACCAAATGTGGAAGACAGAGGGTCACAGGGGCAGTAGACTGACACAAGGTTTGTCCAAACATACAGATGGGCAGCTATCAAAGCTTATACAGTATGACTCTGTGGAAGCCTAGGACCAGAAATGTGTAGACTAAGACCAAAAACAGATGTGGTGACATATGCGCATGCCGAAAGGAAAGAAAAGTCTAGACGGGCTGGGCTACAGGGAATGAGGTTATTAGCAAAGAGAGTTTTTTTTGGGGGGGGGGGGATCCAGATGTGAAGAATAGGTAAGAATGAGAAATATCATCTGATCCAACGGCGGTAAACCTTGACTCTGTATGTGTGTTTGGAACTGCACTCCCCCCCCGGGTCTGAAACAGCCCTTTCTTTGTCTCCACTCTCCACTTCCTGTTTCATCTGGAACCAATTTCCCCCTCGTGCCTCGTCCCCAGGGGGAACACTCTCCTTGGTGCGCTGCAGTTACACAGGGAGCGGACAGGCAACAGCAGCATACTCCACATACTGTGTTTTGCAACACAATTTCACTTCTTGCCAAATTCCACACTCACAAATGTAAATTTGCAAACAAAAAAGCCTCAATTGTTTGTATTCATGGAAAAAATGTCCACAATTTCTTCTTCAGAACAAAAAATCTGTCAAAACACAGAATTTTTGCTTTAAAGAAGCTTACTGTCACACTTCCAAATTTGTTTAATTTCTGTAGTTATTTCTATGCAAGACTGGTTTTTATGGCGGATTTCGATTATTACTTTCACTGTTGATTAATGTGTTACATACATGTTTTGTCTATAAAATGTTGAAAAATGGTTAAAAAAAAAAGAAATATCAGTGTTTCTCAAAGCCAAAGATGACATTCTCTATCTTAATCATAGAGAAGCAAAGGGACCAGAAAGTACTCAGATGTAAGACGCTGGAATCAGAGAATTAACTTTTTCCACTGTTTTTGCTTCCTCAGTGCTGTAGCGAACCTCTGTTTTTTTTTGTTACTGCCTATGTTGACTGTGCAAAATAAAGTATATTAGAAGGAGGAGGGGGAGGGGAAAAAAGGACTGCTTCTGGTGCTCGCCATGGCACAGATCGAAATGCAGCATAAGAGACTGTACAACAGAATCTCAAGTCCACAAAGCCTTGGGCAATGTCAGCTGGAAAGAGCTAAACTCTTCCTACTTTAAAGAAAAAGAAATGCATGTTGGGAGTTTGAACACTGCGCTGAATTTCAACTAGGGCTGAACTGACACAGTGGGTTTTAAAAGCACAAAAAAGTGAATATGGAGCTGATGGAATGTGCTCATTCTGCTGTATTACTACAAACTATATGCAATTACACATGATTAGAAAATGATTGTTGCTATGGCATTTACAGTCTAAGTAAGGACCCAGGCTGTGTGCTAGCGAGAGAAACTGATGGAACGCCAGTGAAACCTAAACCAAAATTATCCCCGACCATCAAATTATAGAGTCACTGTTGCCTCTACAGTGGACGAGAAGAAAGAGAAAAGAAGAAGAGGAGGAGTTTATGGCAAAGAAGAAGAGGAGGAGGAGGAGGGAGGGTAGAGTTTAGCAACATCTGGAATCAATCTGTCTGCAAAAGAAGCAGGAGGGAGAAGGATAAATGGATAGAGGGGGAGGAGGGGAGAAAGAAAGGAGGAAAGACAGAACAGAAAGAGATGAAAATAAGGGCAGACGCACACACAGGAGGAGAAGGAATTTGGAGAGCGAGAAAGCGGAGAGAAATATAAAGCGGTAAAACACTGGCGAAATGGAGACAATGAGTCATAAGTGAAGAATGCCATGTGATTTATATTTTGCTA
>JAPQRQ010000027.1:3340115-3350995 GCA_037367365.1 Apogon talboti | reverse complement strand
CATACCCCCCCCGCTTTCACTCTCACCCCGTGCCTGGCCCCCTCCCTCTGCTCTGGCCTGTTAAAGCGATCAGTCTGGTTAATGCCCTCTCCTAAATGAGCTTTGATCTCGTTAGCGCGACACAAAGCCTCTTTACTGCCAACGATAGGACAAATCGGCTCTCCATAACAGAGACAGACAGAGACAGACGGGGAGAGGGTAAGAACTGTACTCCGACTGCGTCTGAGTGGACAACAGCACTGCCTCAGGGGGATGCATCTATACCAACGGAGAGTGGGGGGAAAAAAAGAACATGGGAAGATGATGGGTGAGGCATGAAGGACAAGAAAAAACAAACACGAGAGGAAAACAGGAGACAAAAAGCTGGACAAAAGTGATAAATGTTCCATATGTGAGTGTGAAAGCGAGAGATAATAAGAGATGATGGAGAGGCGGCGGGGGCTGGGATGCTTCGACTGACTGGCACGCTGAAAGCCTGTGAACCAGGAGTCAATTAGCAATCTGGAAATATGCCTGGGGTAAGATAGAATAAGGGGTGGGGTGGCGGTGGGGGGGTAATAAGAGGACAGCTAGAGGGGAGGGGTTACGAAGGGGTATGCAGTCTGTATAAGGAAGAGTGGGGGGAGGAGAGAAGGAGCAACAAAAGGCAGAGGAAGCTGCCGGCTGCACTCTCATTTATTATTACAGTCCTGATTTACAGTCAGGAGGAAGGTCAGCAATCTACTAGCACTGCCTCCGAATGGGAATACTATGGTAATTGTTGGGTGCATTTAGTTACAGCGGAGCATCCCCTGAACTCATCTTCCCCATCCCAAGCAGAGCACGCACTCAGCTATGTGCCATTCTGCTCACCACCATGACTGATTTCCTGGCCCTCAATGTCACTTTCTTTTTTTTTATTTACCTTGTGCATAAAGCTGTCAGTGTTATTCTACTTCTGCTCTTCATTCAGCGCTGATCCTCCTGCTTATCTCTCACGTCATCCCTGCCATCCATCACTTCTCACTCATCCTTTATCATGATCCCTGATGGTTTCAGCCTAATGGATCTATACTTCTTTCTGCCCCCCCCTATCCTTGCCTTCATCCTCTATTTGACCCACGTTTCCATCCATCCATCCATCCATCCATCCATCCAGGCTTCATCTGCGTGATTACCTCCTCCTTTTTTAGAAAATGCAGCACCACCATTGTGAGAGCACATTTTTTAATCAATTTCTTTGTCTTCCACATTCTTCCTCCACTATGTACTACAATTGGGCAATACATTTCAAAATATACTTGATGTATTTCAGCATCATCTACATAAAATACAATGCAAGATTATATCATGAACATCAACTTCAAGTTACACAATATGGTTTAAGTCACAATACGAGGCTTCGGCGATGGCCGTCTTCCCTCGTGGACACATTCATTTCAGAAGCAGGTTGAAAATAGTATTTTACTGGCAGCACTGCCTCACTGGTTGTAGCATTAATGTAACCAGGCTGGTGTGTACATTTATAATAATTCTTCTCTTGAGTTTAAGCATCTCCAAACATCTTTACAGCCGAAGTGAACAGAAACTGTGGTCGAGGAGCTCCGAAATTCCGTGTGAAAACTGAACACTGTCTCAGAAAATGAGGAGGAAAATCAACTCATTACAGTAAATCTAAATGTTCAAGTTAGAGTTTGATAATTTGTTATAATAGTGGACAATGTGTAAGAAACAGAGCAGTGTTCGTAACGTATCTTTAATCATTTTATAATGATTAAAGATAGTAATTATAAGTCATTATATCAGCTGTGATTTCATTTTGCCTACAACTTTATTTTTTTAAATATTTACTTCATATTTATGTTCCTGAACTGAGGCCTATCTGTATTTTCTTTCAGGCACTGTAGGTTATTTATGATAGTTATTTAAGATATTCCATATATGTCATTCGAGTCAATGAGGGCTGGGTGATATGGATAAAAGAAAATTCTGTCTACATGAGCTCAAGATAAAACATGATTCATAAGTAGTTATTTATTAAGTCCATGAGTAGTATTTATTAGATGTCTACGCTCATCAACAAACAACAATAAAGAGTAGCAGCACTTGTAAGCATGTCAGTGTCAGTATTTGTAAGGTAAAAACAATAGTCCTCCATGAGTGGAGAAACATGTTTATGTTAATGTCTTAAAACAACGGAGCTCCTTTTGGAGTGTTAATGTCAATTTCAGGCATTTTACACATCCATTAAAAAGAAGAAACTCATTTAATTTAATTTAATTAACTTAATGCCACTCAGTTCTAAGACTAACATTTTTGGATAAATAAGTGTTTTGTAACATTTGTAAATTTGTTAAATACTTGGAAAAAAATATTTCACATGCACATATTACATCATCATTCAGCCAAAATATATCGAGACATGACTTCCTTCGTCCACATCACCCAGTCCTTTGAGATACTACGCTGTTCTCCATCTAGTCACCCTCCCTTCTCCTCATTGCTCTGCTCCATCCTATTCCCAGCCTCCTACTGCCCACCCCACTGTGCAGAGCGATCAATACAACTGATGGCCAGCGAGAAACCTCCCCACGCCATGCTGCTCATTGTCACATCATCTTTGCTGGCGGGCTATAACCTTTCCCCATCATCAACATCCATCCACTGTGAAGCCTCCTGCCATCCTGGCATTACGCGGCACTGATTTGTCATTGCAGCAGGTCAACCACACAACCAATTAAAGTACTTCACCAGTTCCCCAGGATTCAATTACCTGCAGGTGACCTCAAACCATGCCCGCCTGCCCTTGACTACTGTAAGTGCAGTTTCCCTTAACTAAAAACACCAGAGTCAGCTGAAATGTTCTCTTGTGCTGTTGGGTTGTGAACACTTCAAAGCATATGTGCGTAGGTGTAAAAATTACGTGTAGTGCATGTGTTTATGGGAGAGAAAGAGACAGCAGAATAAATAGTAAGCGATTTGGGGGAGCTCAAGCTGGAGAAGTGCACCCGGTGCTTCAGCGGGCGCCTGCTTTACAGTAACGTACACACATTAGACCGGCACCGAGAAGGATGGTAACTGATGCTTTGCTGTCTCAGCAGTCGAGTCATGAAAGCAGGGAAGACCCGTGTATGGAGTGCCCCCCCTGAGCACCCCTCTCTCCTTCAGCCTTCGCCAAAAGGCTCTGTTCTTTGTCTTTCACTGGGGTGACCCCTCCCCCAATCCCTGTCTGCCTCTCTCTTTTAACACCTAGCGACAATCAAGAGGGGGGACATGAAGCGATTAATAGTACATGCGGTGTGTATCAACATTTGATGGGTGACTCACTGCAAATTATCATCCCAAATCTGAATGATTTCATGCATATGTAGAAAATGTGATTTGCAGCATGTGCCAAAGCAGTGGTTTACTTTCCATAAGAGTGGCATGATGAATGGGTCTGATCTTTGCTGTGCTGCTGCCTGTCATAGCAATGGAGCCTGTATCATATTACCTTTGTCTGGCTTGCCATGGTCATGCTCCCACACTGAGCAACTCCACCACACAGCGATTTTACCGTCAATGTACTTTCATGTGTTTCTGAAAGCTCACACTGCGATTTCATTTAATGATTTGCTGTTTGCTGCAATGATGCATGAGTATATTGTTGATGAGAGAGAAAGGGGTGTCAAAACATTACCATTCCCTGGTGATGCTTGGGAACAAAAGATTTCACTTGAGAAGAAAGGGGAGGGCAGATGCTACTTTGTCACAACACGTAAAGCTGAAATGGCAACAAAAAGGTGCAGTTGTAAGATGTGTGTTTTTGTTGCATTCTTACCTGTCCAATGTCACCAACAACAGTGCCGGTCCCGTCTATCCTTGGTCTTTTGCACTCCGCCCCGGCCAAGTCGGTCAGGGTAGCGGCTGTCTGAGCGTCGGGCTCCGGGTCTCCTCGCTTCATTCCCCGGACAGCCGCTGGAACCCCGGCCGCGCTGGCATGAGGTCCAGCCGCTGTATCAATGTCTCTTTCCCGGTCCATTATTCCCCGACTAACGGGTAGCATTATAGATGCAACGTCGGTCGACATTAACATTGGACGGCAGACAGTCACCAGTCAAAAGTCTCTGTTTTTGATCCTTTTTGTTTTTTCCCCTTCAATTTATCCACAGCTCAGAATTCACAATGGATGAGCCTTTTCCCCAAACACGTAGATGGATAATAATGAACAGATTTTTTTTAATTTTTTTTTTTTAGCAAATCATCAATGTAGACAGCTTTCAGTGTTTATTGTCTAACTTGGCTTTAGCTAATCGAGGCAGAACATTATGCAAAGAGTCTCGATAAAGCACGATAGGTAGCGCTTTTTCCAAAAAGTAAAATGACGCCTAACAGTGACCTATTTCAATAAAGATCACACGTCCGACTCTTGGATGCCTGACAAGCTAATTAGCTTGCTAACATTAGCTAGCCTGCTAGCATTACATTCCGCTAGCTCTCTTTATAAATGTGGCTCGCGGAGCACACTCTTCGCTGCCAATAATAGAAAATGTTGGAAATTAGCTACGCGTAACACTTCTCCTTATGCGGGTCCGGCCAGTCCGCTCTTCTCTCACCGCTAAATGTGTTTTTGCATGAAAGCCTTCTCCTCTGTTGTTCCTACCAGCCTCTCCTTGATTCCAGTCCCGTCTTATCGCCGTCCGTTCCCTCGCCGTGGTCTGCTGTGTGGATGTGTCTTGGCGTGCGGACCTGGCTGAACACGATTTCCTCTGGTCGGAGTCCCAGTTGGTGTAACTCGTAGAGCGGAGGGAGGCTGAGTGCACTGATCCAGGATCAGATTTTTCTGCGGACACCGGAATTCGACGGACAGGACGGCGAGGTGAGGTGGGCTGGTCCAAGATCTGCGTTTCCAACGTCTCCTTCTTCTTATTTTCCCAAATCCCCCGCCACACCTCACCCCCCACCCCCTTCCTCCGTACTCACTTATTTCAATCTTTCGCAGAAGATGAAAAATATCACACCGCTCACAATAACAAAAAGGCTCAGTACATGTTTTTAAAACATAAGTTTAAAAAGAATGAAACGTGGCAAATAATATTTTTTAAAAATCCTAAAAATATAATAATAACATCCCAATTAAGACAGGTCAAGGTAAAAAATAAATTATAGACTCTAAAGTAAAGTCTATATTACCATTTTAAACAAAGTGCAGCTAGTTTAATACTTAAAACAACCTACTAAAAACAGGGGTGAAGTTGCATTTTTCTTTACATGGGAATGAAGATAAACTTGACGTATCATGTATAATAAATGAAAAGAGCAGCAAGCTGGCACTAGTTTGATTTTATTGAAGAAATGAAATAGTTCCCACACACTCGCGGTTTTTAATGCGTCAGCGCCCCCTAGTGGATTCTAAAGGGAACTAGTTAAAGGGAAAACTTTACATCTTAAGAGGAGCGCTCTCCTGCGACGTTGTTGTCATATAATTCATACACAGGCGACATTAATCAAATACGGCTGCTGTGGAGTGGAAAAGGTTTATGGTGGCAAAGGTGTAATAACTGGGAGAGGAAGGATACGTCAAAGAGAGGAGTACTGTATCTTTGTTGACACTTCCAGACCTTACCACCTGCCTGTTACAGAACAAATGACTGCTGTCACTAGAGGTTAACTGTGTATGTGGGAAAATGTGCTTGTGATTTGATTGTGTGAGCTGCCAGAACTGTGGTGTGTTTCTTTACATGTTTTGATTGTCATTATTGTGAGTGATAGTTTGAGTTTTAACCACTGTAATGAGGACCAGTCCTCAGATCCCACCTTTAGAATATACGGTTTTAGTTTAAGCCATCTCTGTTAATTTTCTCTGCAATTTAAAAAAAAACATGATAAAAATATTATAAAAAGACTGAACTGATCTTGTTCAACTGAGCAAAATGGACAAAATTAGCACTACATCAAAAAATTAACAAAGAAAACAATGGTTAGAATATACAAAGTAAACCAAATAATCAATAAAATTAACCAAATAATCAAAAAGAATGAAAATAACCAAAAGAAATACAAATGAATCAAATTATCAATAAAAAGAAAAAAGATAATTGACAAAATTAATACAATTAGCACTACCTCAAAAAATAATGGACAGAATATACAAAATGAACAAAATAGTTACTAAAATTAACCAAATAATCACAAAGAAAAATGAAAATGACAACCAAAACAAAACAAAAAATTTACCAAATAATCAATAAAATGAACAAAATAATAATCAAAAATGAACAAATCATACAAAAATAAATCGTTAAAGAGAAAAGGATCATTGGAAAAAAATAACAAAAATGAAATTAAAACAAAATAGGCAAAAAATAAACAGAATATTCTCATATTCAATAAAATAAGTAATTCAATTAAAGTTCCATTCAATGTTATTTATATGAATAAATATCACAAATACAGTCTGTAGAACATATGACACCCTCTGTCCTTTGCCTCCACCTTCAGAATACATGGGTTTAGTTAAAGGATCAGAACCAGGTTTAATCAGTGTTAAGTGAGTGTCCTCAGACTGCTATTGGCCAGACACGTGTGTGTATGTGTGTGTGTGTGTGTGTGTGTCTGAAGTGTCCGTCCCTCTCTGTGTGAATCACTTCATCAACCTACGTCTCTGCTGCTACCTGTCCGCCTGCCACCGACTGAACCTGCCATGATGGACGTTGCTTCACACAGACTCCACACCGTTCCCCCGAGTTATGGCTGTGACAGCCAGCAGAGGCCGATACATTCTTTAATAAGGCCACACAACCTCACAAGTCATGAAAACATGCTTGTAGTGAAAAACACATCATGGCAAAGAGTGACCTTCCTGCAGCCTGAACAATGTACAATACAATACAGCATCCTGTGTTTTTTAAATGACTCTTTACTTATGTTTGTGACATGAAAACAGTGAAAACAGTCGGCTGTTTAATACACTCATGCTGGAAGAATGAGGATGTTAAGGACAAATGTACAGGATGTATATTCACCACTCTGGTTAAATATGTGACATTTGTCAGTGATGTCAAACATGTAACAGACAAAAAAAACCCAAAGAGTGTGACATCGACAATCTTTTGCCATGTATTTTTTAGATTGTAAAAGGTAAAAAGGTTAAAGGTTAACTCACTTATTACCCATGTAGGGAAATTCAGTCTCCACCTTTTACTCATCCTAATACACACACAGTACCATTAGCATTGGTATTTGCAATTAGCATTAGCATATGGAACATACACTGGGAGCAGTGAGCTACCATTGTTTGTAATTTTAGGATATACAATAACGTAATACAATAAAATAATTATAAACAGTGTGTAAACAAACTAATAAGTGAATTATATTGTTACAACAATTATTTTGATTTTTTCATTTATCAACTGGTTACATCAATAAAAACCTGACATACATCTCCTTTGATATGTTTTTTTTTTTTTTTTATGTTTATCTACCCATACCTCGGTCGTAATATCCTGTAAGTAGGACTAAAGTAAAATGCACAGAGAAGCAATGTAACATAGTGGAACTATAAGTACTTTTACTCACATTTTTATATTTTATTATGCTGTTTCAGTTCATGCAGTTGTATACTATTCAATTACATCTCACAGGTAGTGGAGTAAATGGAATTTCTTTAGTGTATAATGATGATTTTTCTTGGAGATCTGTTCCGTTTCTATTGGGGTAGTCTCCAAGTGTAATTTTACACACTCATTATAATAATTTTGTATGTTCCACCTCTACATTTTCAAAATATTCTGAAGTGTGTGTCATGTTCAGAAAAAAAAAAACAAAAAAAAACAGAGCCACAAATAGCCATCATGTTTCTTCAACTTTCACAGAAAACCAAAAATAAGCCTTTATGAAGAATGATTAGGTGTTCCTCTAGGAAGAAATGTATGATTTTGGATGATTTTGTAGAATGTAATGCATTCTTGGAGATTAAACAACCAACAGTTTCTAAAGTTAAAATGACCACAACCATGTACGGCAGTAAAAATACACATTAATGCAACAGTAATATTAATAAAAAACAATAGCAAAACACTGACCAAAAGGACCATTTTGACACACCATGTGTACTTTGAATACTTAAAGTCCATTTTGCTGATGATACTTACTTTCACTTAAGTAAAACTGTGAATGCAGAACCTTTACTTGTAGTGGAGTGTTTTCACAATGTGATATGAGCACTTTTACTAAAGTAACGTGAATAATTTTTCAAAACCTTACAAAACCTTTAACCTATGAATATCAGCCTTCCAGGGATTAAATGTCTCACTAATCATTGTTTAACAGATGTTTGTGTAACTCTGTCAGTCTTATTTAATGCTTTTAGTCTACATTGATAGTTTGTACAACATACAACATCCTTCATCCTGTGACTCTTGGTTCAAGTGAGAAAAAACTCCCCAAAAAAACCCTTTAACTGAAAAAAGTAGAAATCTCATGGGGAACCACAGAGGAAGATCCCTCTTCTAGGACAGATGGACGCTAGAATAAACAACAAATACATATGATTTATTCAGTCATTCTGCTGATGTTTATGACCCATTTATACACAAGCATGAATTCAATCTGCTTGAGCTCAAGTGTTCACTTATGTTCTCTATACATGAGACATATGGACAAAGTGTAAAAGTCCAGTACTTTACACACACACACACACACACACACACACCTACACACATACACACACACACACACACACACACACACACACACACACATACACACACACACACAATTTTTATTGCATTTACACAACATTTCACAGTATCTTTAAAAGGCCTTTGTTGTAATTTATTGAAAGCATTTTTGCAGATTTAATACTGATGTGTTGTTATTGAATGAGACAATGGGGAGAATATGCAAAGCAACCAAGACAAGAAGAGAAACTTTGCATCAGTGTGCCTGTGCTGGAGATACAGTCTACCACGTTGGTGGGTGCGTCCTGTTGAATGGTGTGGTTTATGTGCAGGTGCATGGGGAGTATACAGGGATGAACACCACATTTTCTATCTTTGGTTTCGATTCTCTGTTTCCAAGTCTATTTTAAGTTTCAGAATCGCACACAAAGGCTAAACGTTTGTCATAGTAATATTGGGCCTTTTTACTGTTACTTTCAATCCCCGAGGCTAATCCCTTAAGATTCCTTAAGTATCGTTTTCTTAAAATTTCGTTTCACCTCCCGCTCTCGTCAGTCCCGCCTCTGTGCGCCGCACCTCTTCTCATTGGTCATACCTTGTGTCAATTAGAGCTTTTAACCAATCATATTCGTGAGCGAAGCCACAGAGGCGGAGTTTGACGAATATGGAGGAAGTAAAAGAATGCGCAGCAAAGGTTTATTTGTAGTGTGGGTGTTTGCTTTCTGCTGATCGCGTAGTGTGAAGCGGATAACATTGTCAACAACAGGTATTTATTCAATGTTGTAGTTGGTGTTCTATCCAACGTAGTTGCTGTATCGCTGTATTGAACTGTCTGCATGCTATCAAAGAAGCTGTGTCAACGTCTAAACGCGTTATCGACTCACTGACGCAGAATTCTCAGCCAATACTGTACATTATCCTTAAAGTTAATGCTGCCTGTTCGTGACTGTAGACGCGATGAGGTAATTTTCATTCTCCTTACAGATTCGATAAGTGGCGTCAGTATATAAACGAACTGCTCGTCATCATGGCACTGGATGGATGTGGCGTCTTCTGCAAATATATCCTCTTCATTTTCAACTTAATCTTCGCGGTAAGTCCTCCAAAGTAGACATAGAAAATGGAGACGTCTGACATTTTCATTGTCACCATTAGGCTAATATACTTTCTATAAAATTAAATTAAAAAAAAGCATCTGTATGGTGTGTTGTTGGTCATTAAATGGTCTTTGATTAACTTATGTCTTAAATAAAGGCCTTAGAGGTTATGAACTAGTGGTCTTTATAACTTAATCTTGTGAAAGTGAATTACAATTTCTAATCTTAAAGGGCTTAAACGTACAATTCAACCTCATACTGTCTTTTTCTTATGCATCCTTAGATTGACTTAACTCACTTTAATAACTATGAAAAAAAAACCAAACATAACATCTATATTTAGTTTACTTATCTTCATATTTTCGTGGAATGCATAATCAAGTAAATAACAATTTGTCCAAAAGTCAAATAAATGTGGTTACAATCATTTTGAAAATGTGTGGCATTAAAGTAAAATTACAGTTTTGTTCAATTCCACGGTTGAAGAATGTTCTATAGTGTGCCTGTTAGAACCATACCAGGACATGTTGAGTTTTAGTTTCATTTTTCCCATGAAAGAATGAGAACAAAAACTTAAAATCATAATCTCTTCATTTGAACCAGCTTCATGCTTTTGATTTAACTGTTCGAGGATCAGCTTTATGCTGCATTTTCAAAAGGAGCATTGCACTGAGTGTATTTTTTGCAGTTTTACATCCTGTTTTTACGGTGGCCCTGAAGGGCAAACCACAACAACAAATCACAAAGCACACTAAAAAAGAAAAGCACACAAGAAAAAGAAAAGCACACAAGAAAAAGAAAATCACGCAAACAAGAAAAGAACATACGCACAAGAAAAAGAAAATCACATAAACAAAAAAAGAAATCACACAAAATAAAAAGAAAATCACGCAAACAATAAAAAAACACACACAAAAAAGAAAATCACACAAACAATAAAAAGGTCCTACTGGAAGAGGTCGGTACCTGCTGTGATCAGGATCCGGATGCTGATTGGATTGTAAAGCTACAAGAAAATATCCACACCTCAGAGGTCCGCGTTAGAATATAGATATATTCTAGTTGCTTTATTTCACTTTATTTTACTGTTGGCTGTAACCACGCTGAACAACACGACAAGAAGAGTGTATAGAAAAAGTGA
>JAPQRQ010000027.1:3322949-3340015 GCA_037367365.1 Apogon talboti | reverse complement strand
TGACTAGAATTATCTATCTATCTATCTATCTATCTATCTATCTATCTATCTATCTATCTATCTATCTATCATTAAGGTTGGGCTGCGGATTGCAGAGTTCTACAGCAGCTTATATGCTCTGTATGTGTCCAGTGGTGGAGATCCAGCCATTGGAGTCACCCTCACGTTCATCCACAATGCGGTAAACTTTTCCTTCCTTTTTCTACAATAAAATACAGCTACCTTAGAACTCATGTGACACAGCTTGTGTGACAGGTCTAGGTTTATTTTTGTTCAATAGAGAGGAAGTGGCAGATGTTACATCTTGTTGGTAGGACTTTCACAACTATTTTTAACCTCCCTTCGTTATCCCTTCACCTTTAGCTTCACTGCTGTGGGGTGACAGGTGTCAAGCTAATCGAGATTGCAAAGAAGACCTGTCCCAAGCCCGATGGATTCATGGAACACCTCGTCATGCCTGTAAGCTGGTCCTCTGCTGTAGTTTGAGTGAAGTACAGTAACTCACAGTTCTGGTTCTGAAGTTGAGTCCAAACTGGGAGTCACTTCCTTCAATTCCTTGTCCCTGTCACTGAACTGCCAATTGTGTGGATTAACTATTGTATAAAAATGTCCTTTACTTGGTTTAGTCCATGTTCTGGCGGCTTACAGAGTCTATCTTGTCTTGGTCTTACAGAATTGTCCTGTAACCATTGCAACTGTCTTTGACAGTAAGGCGCCACTGGTGATGGGCCTCTTCATTGGAACTGCAGCTCTTCTGGTAGGCAAATGTGCAGCACATTGAACATGTCTGTACCTTTACAGAGAACAATCAGTCAAGTCAATATTTGGGCTGAAATTGGACGGTGAACTAAGGCAAGACCTGAGTGATTACCAAACAAAAATACTGTCATTTAGTATATTTAACGGCCTGTTTCATCCTAACTTTTCCACTGATTTCAAGGAAGACTACCTAAAATATAAACGCCCCATGTACAGTATTTGTGTAAAATGAGCTCATGATGTCTTATAATTGTAAAACTTGGTTAATTCTCTTGATTTGTAAACAAACATCGTGTCCATCTCTGCGAGTGAGGACGTACTCGGTGATCCCACCCACATCACAGACAGTACTAACAGCACTCAGACACTCCTTATACTGGGAACAATAAAAGGACACCTTAAAATGTCTGATTTCATCAGATGTCACCATGCCACAGATGTTGCAAATCATGCAGGAACGTGCCATTGGCAGGCTTGATGCAGGGATGTCCACCAGAGTGGTTGGTGCATGGCTGAGTGTTCACTATGGAACGATGGGTCGTCTGAGAGTTTGTTTTAGACAGACTGGCAGTACAGCAAAACGATGTGTCCGTCTACAGGAAGCCAGTGGTGGACACACAAGATATTGAGTGGTGATATCTTTCAGCCTGCCCCCACTGTGTCCACATGAATGTCCCTGAATGCCAGACACCACTGTTGTGCTCTAACAGGCAATAATATGTACCACATTGATCAACAAATTAAATTGTATATGATTTAATATATTGTGCAACACTTTGTGCTATTACAAATGTTAAGTGTCACATGGGGTGTTTATATTTTTGCTCAAAGTTCATTACAGCCCAGATTACTATTACTATACAACTGCGACCTGTAGTGCTGACCCTCCCTCAAATAGAGATCCAGTTACTAGCCCATTACATTTTGGTTGTTATAATGTCTTATTGATGAAGTGAATGTAAGTCTGTTTAATTTAATGCTACTCCTCCATCTTGCCTTTACTTTTTCCACTTTCATTCTCCCAATCTTTGTCTCCCATAGATCGTAGCTCTGATTTGCAGCTCAACCCTTGTTAAAAAGATCCGTCTGGCTGTTTCATCTCCTCAATACCTCATCCTGACCACCTCCACTACTACCCTGGCTAACCCTCCACCCTCTGCCTCTACCTCCTACCCCTATCCTGACCAGGACCCTGTTGTCTTTACCCCTCTCACTGTGGCAAACATCCCTGTGCCTCATGCTTAGATTACAACAGAGCTGCACCGAAACTAAAGTCACGCTTCTCTACTTTTCTGAGCAGCTTCGCTCTCACTCACTGCAGTGTTCCCTGGGCTCTCTTTAAAGGAAACACCCACCTTAAAGATCTGAGAGTTAAAAAATTAAAACAAAAAACTGCATTCTATATATTGGAATTTATTCTCCAAATGTCAAACCTCTGATACCCAACACTTTGAGCTACAGTTGGGGTCAGGAGTGTTATGTTTGGTTATAATTTGAAGTCATATTTACATAAAAAAAAACAAAACAAAAAAAAAAAAATCCAATTGTGATTCTATAGTTCAAGAAAGCAGAGACTTGGGTTTTTTCTTCAAGTGCCTTCTTATTGTCATTCATAGTCTTTGCACTCCTTTGTTCTGTGGCTGGTTTAATTCTGCAGTTGGTAGAAGGGCTGGCAGGTTGTTCACTGCAGCGCTCCCTGTCCCATCCCTTCTCTTCACTTCCCCTCCTCCTTGTGTCTGCATGATAGATCACTGCCCTGGTCTGCTCCGTCATCCTCCTGAAACAGATCAAGAAAGACCAGCGGGACATCACTGCTTACTATTCGTCGGTGTACTAAGAGGATTCCTTTTTGAACCTGCATTTCCTCCTCTTCATCCAAAAATGCCAGCGCTGGAATCATGAACCGAGCCAGAAAATAAGTTTTTTGTGTGTATGTGAACTACTGATCTGACCAGCTTTAGAGAAGAACCAAGAAAGTCCTTTTTTTTTCTATTCTTAGGCTTTACTGTACCGGTTTACTGTAAAAAAATGAGTCTTGTTGCAACTTCAATTCAACAAATTCTGTAAAGCCCTTGGGCTCTACAAATTTTTTTAAAAAATATTTTATTTTTCATAAGACAACAATACAGTTGCGTACTTGCAAAACAAGACAACCTCACCGACCCACAACAACACGGCCAGGCACCCAGACACCAAAAAAAAAAAAAAAAACCCCAAACAGACTGATACATTGACAGAGACAGGATTAAAAAAAAAAAAAAAACCCAAACAGACTGATACATTGACAGAGACAGGATTAAAAAAAAAAAAAAAGTCATGCACCATATGAGACATGGAGAGACATATGCTGGCCTCACACCTAGGTAATAGAAGCCCTACTCGAGTACAAAAGCTTAACCAATCTGATGTGCTGGTAGATTTTCCATATAGTTTAAAAATAGTTGCCATATCTTGTAGAACATCCTAATTCTTTTTTGCATCCAGTAAGTTATTTTCTCCAGCGGCACACAACTATTTACTTCATCTAAACACATCTTAATTGGAAGGGGGGTGTCTAATTTCCACTCTCTTACAAGACATTTCTTGGCGATTGTCAACAAGATTTCTGTCAGTTTCTTTGCATACTGTCAATTTGAGCTTAGTTAGATTCTCTAGTAAACAAACTTCAGGGTCCATTGGAAATGTGACCCCATAGATATTCGATAAGGTTTCACGTACCCCCTGCCAGAACCCCTGCAGTTTAGAACACTGCCAGGTAGAATGGAGGAATGTTCCTTCATTCAAAGATGATACATTAGAATTGTATTTATGTAATTTATATGTGGTGATATACAGCTGATATAGGAAGTTGAATTGGATCAGTCTGTACCTAGCATTTTACGTAGAGGTGACCCCATCTCTACACAGATTCCTCCATAACTGCTCCTCAATGGTGATTCCCAGGTCCCCTTCCCATTTCACCCTCGATGTGTCCATATCTGGTATTACTATAGTCGACATAAGGGCTGTATACACCCTTGGGCTCTACAAATTGAATTGAACTTCAATAACACTTTGGTTGCATGTTGCTTATAATCAGCTCACTGTCACAGCATGTGTGGAGTAAACCTGACTGGACTCTCAATGTAGGTACATGATCAGTGATCTATGATAGACAACAAACCTGTCCAAACCTTTCTCTCTCACACACAGACACACACACACATACAAATGCCACTGTTACATTTTAGCTGTTTGTTAAATATGCTGTAGCTCTTTCCCACCACTGACTTTTATCTGGTGCTGAAAGGAGTTGAGTAAATTTATGACGGCACCGACTCTGCAGTCGAGGCCATTAAAAGTCACATTTAGCTCATTTCCAAAAGAAAGTTCACTCAGCCACTAATATGTCACAGCTCAAAACAAAAGGGATCAATTTTCTTCATTTTATTTCACAAGTCAGTCTGAGGTCAAATAACTGCATTAACACTTTGAAATGGGAGAATGCTGTATATTGCTTGTTGCTCAGCTGTTACTATAGACATTTAGTGTTAAATGGTGTAGTTTGATTACTATATAAGCGTTAGTTTTCTTTTGCACTAGACATATTTTGGAAAAACACACACAACATTTCATGTCATTTTTTTGTTCACGTGTCAGAAGTTCCACAAGGCCAGTAAATAACATCAGGAACCGTTGGGATGTAATATTGTGCAAGCTTTTTGTGCGATTCTGGTTAAGGCCGTTAAACTGTCACTAAAACATGTCATCTGAGAAGCTTAAAAGATGTGAAGCATTAAGCGCTGCCTTCCTGTGGAGGCCAGGTCCTTACTGGCTACGCCAATAGAGTATATCATGTATCGTCCATTCAGAAAGTGAAGTGACAAATTCCTTGTATTGTTTGCATATTGTGTTTTATACAGATGTGAAAATTTATGTGCAGTTTAATTACTAATTTTACAAATAATTCAGTTGAAATGTTCATCCTTGTCAAAGATTTGTGTGTTTGTTTTACGAAAATGTCAAACAGGAGTACAGTTGTGTGGCTTTATTTTTATTACTCACACACCATTGTTGGGACCTATGAGGGAAAAAAGAAGTTATAAAAATAATAAATTACCCACAGACTGCTCTAAGTTTTTACTTCATATGTTAAGAGTGGATTTACTGAATTGGTTAATCAGGAGTTAAACTATGTAACCAAATCATTCAGTGCAGGAAAAGGAATCCACTGGTTTATATAATATGTGTTACAAATCCATCATCAAACAGGTTATTTCTGTGTTTGTATAATTATTAAAAGACAGTGACTTTGACATTAGATATGTCCACAGAGGTGGAGAATCCCAGCTCCATAAAGTAAAGTCTTGCCGTGTATTGGTTCTACCTGTTTCTACTTAACACAGGTGAGTCCACTAATGATCCCGTCTACCTGGATGAGGAGTTGGGCTCATCAAAATGGGCTGGGTCGGTGAATGGTTGGAACAAATACATGGTAGGACTTTTACTTTATGGAGCTGTGGAAGCACATTAAAGGTTTTCAGATCTAGGCTACAAACATGCTGCTAATCTAATGTCGACTGAAGAATAGGATTCCTGCAGGTGAAGACTTAATACTGTTTAAAACCAGAACATTGTTTTTCTAATGGAAGAGTAAAGCTGTCATACAGGAAAATTTTGACTCTGAACTTACTGTCAGTGCAGTCTATAGTGCAGCCATCGTCAGCAGCAGAGCACACCTCAGTGAAGCACCAAAAGTAGATCTGGGGAGAGATTAAAAAAAAAAAAAAAACTATTGGGATGACTTTATTATGTGTTACAGTAATCCTACTTTATATTAAGACGCCTTTATGAATGGTCTTATCTTTTCTAATACACCCTGGATGAACCATATTCCAACTCCAAAGTCACTTGAAAGGTGAGGACAGACATTTACTTTAAAAAGGGTTTAGGTGCAGTACCTCTGGGTCTTCCAGGTCACCCACAGACGAAGGACTTTGTGTGGGCAGGGACAGGAAACTGGAGATCATGATCCTCCGGATGTGGTGGGGGAGGGGGGACGGAAGCAGCTGTGAAGCGCCATGTCTGGGACAACTGAACAACAGAAAAACTGAAATTTACTACCAGATATTAACTAAAACTAAACAGCAAACATACCCTGCAGTCACTTCTTCATTACATAGATTCTGACTGGCCAACATTAGGATTCAACACTTGGACACCAGTAACATTCACATATCAGACATCCATCACAGTGATAGTGTTATAATGTCTGATCTGAGCCTCACTGTTACAGGCCTCATAACTCTATACTGTATAGATGTGGACAGATCCAGCTCATACTGGACGTATATATTCATTTTCTGAATAACTTCACCCTCAGGAGGGCTGTGGAGACTTTCCCTCATCAGATCAAAAACTAGGTTCATAACACACCAATTAATCCATGCATTTATTACATTCAGACTAGATTATTATAATGTGCTTTTCTCAGGCTGTCCCAAAAAGTCTTTATAGACCCTTCAACTAATCAAAAAGAAAACAAAAAAGGGACAAACCAGTGGTGCATCAACCAATAAAACTATAAAACCTAACCTTCCCTGTAGAACCTTCCCTGTTCTACATTCATATGTGGACTGCTGTGGTATGGGTTCTATGTAGGTGCTACCGTGACGCCAAGACCTGTGTTATATATTTTCTTGTCTTGTATACCTGCATATAGATATGCCACGTTTTCCGCTAATGTTCAAAAAGGGAAATTAATTAAATTAATTTATTTATTTAATAGAGCAGCACCTTACATTGACCTATCAGTGACATTCTATGCACTTTACTAATGCTAATGTTGCTTGAGGATATTTTGTCAGTTTAATACATTACTTGTCTGTAAAGTTGATTTCTACCCGGGTCACATGGGTGAAAGTACCTCCCATGATCCAATACCATTTCAGCAGTCGTCAGCTACAACTATGTTTATTATTATTATTATTATTATTATTATTATTATTATTATTATTTTCTGACTGAGAACTCTACAAACAGAAACTCTAAACCGTACACTTCCTTAGGCTGCCATGTCAGGTTAATAATTTATTCAGAGTTATTCAGTTAAGTGCATTTTCCCTGATTCACCTACCCATCGTAAATGAGTTCCCAGCTGCTGTAAGGAGTCAGGGTGTAAGCCAGGCAGTAGTGGACCTGCAGCCTCAGGTCCGGATCTGGGGGATCCAGCAGGCTTAGCTCCAGATAAAACGGTCTGCCTCGAATGCTGCTGAAAGGCAGGTGAGCCTGAGGGAAGAAGCTGGTGAAGGACTGGTCTAAGGAGAAAAGATCAACACTGTTGAGTCGAGCAGAAGTCCTACATCAATACATTTTTTATGCATCACATAAAAAAGGTCAAAGGAAAGTGTAATATCGTGACAGAAAGATATCACCTGTTGCAATCCTCAGTCGTCCTGTGCCTGATGTGGACTGAACAAAAGGTGAAGGATCAAGTACATGAAACATCACTTCACCTGGACAACCCGGAGAGGAGACACACTGCACCATCAACCTATGGATAAGTGAGGCGACTGTTTAGATATTGGAGCTAAGGCTGGCACAGTGTGGATGTATTAACATCTTTATGTCTACAGCTGTTCCATTTATTGTAGCACCTTTTGTGTCTCATGACCCCCAGTGTTAAGGTGTGAATCTGCAGCTTTGTTTACAATTTATGAAAATGTAGCACGGCTGAATACATGTAACAGCAAAGGTAATCCAAACACTAAAACAGTACATGTTGCATGGTACGGAAACATTTGTTGCTCAACTTTCTTTTTTCCCATTCTGTTGTGCAATAAGGAAAAAAAAACAAACTGTTAGACTCAGACTACAGGCAAAACATCTGCATGACAGTGATTATGACTTCATGAAGAACTGTTACTGTACATTTAAGAACTATACAACTTAAAGAAGACCTTGACTGAAAACTTAAAGACTGTACTTTGGCTAAAGAATATTTTTAAACAAAGAATACACACCTTGGAGTGCCAGATATACATTTAACTACATTATTAATGGCAAAAGAAAACTTAAAAATAAAATAATGAAAAATAACACTGTGGGCTGACCATTGCATTATTCAACATAAGAGACATTTGCACAAACCTTGGTGCAACAAGACTGTTTGCAATGCAAATAGCCGAATGACATTTCCTCCTGCAAGGGAAACTAACATGCTCCATGTAAAATGGTGGGAAAACATGCTCATTTCCAATACAATAAATATAGTGTGATTTGAACAGAAAAAAAAAGAAAAAAAGCCCATGTGTAAACATCAGTGAGATACCTGACAGAAGAAATGATGTGTGCAGAACCAAGGTCTTGAATTGACAGTCTGCCTTGGATTTCCAACAGGTAAACCACCATCTGACCAACCACCTAATGAAAATAAGAATATGATCATTTCACAGAGCAGAAACCTGTGTCATAAATGCATGTCTGTCCAGTCACATACACAGGATTGTCAGGTTTTCCCTAGGTTTCTCTTACATGTTTGTTTACTCCACAGCCTTCCAGGGACACAATGTAGAGGTCAGGGTCAGAGGTCAGCCTCTGAAGTCTGCAGATGTCTTTACTGACTTCAGGGGGACGGGCGGGTAGGACCACTTTGGGCTCTACCACATAGTCAGGCAACAGAAAGACAAAGTACTCTCCCATTGTGCAGCCTGTCAATGACAAACAAATGCCATTCCAAGTTTTAGTGTTTAATCTGGACCAGAACAGAGAATTTCTGGAGGGTACAGGCTTGAAAAAAGATCAGTTTGTTTTTTTTTGTTTTTTTAATCTGTGGTTCAGGCATAACCTCGCAGCTTCATTTCATTGTGATTTTATTTTCAGACATGTGTCAACAAGATGTGTTTTCAGAGAGGCTCACTTTTCACAGGGTAGGTACAGCAGCCCACAGAGATACTGCAGTCGAAATCCGACACAGTGCCAAGGCCACAGGGTGAGGCAGAGGGTGTGTACATGTTGGCCTTGAGGTGATCTGAGAGCAAACAAAAAGCAGAGAGCTGGCTGTACTTGAATGACTCTATTCAGCAGCTTCAGATGACGTATGACTTTAATTTAGTCACAATATAAGCCATACAAGTGTTTGGTTACAGGCGTGTCAGACTCTCAAAACTGACAGAACTGAATTATTTCCTGCCCCCTTGTGGTGATCTGGAGTCAACACACCAATACTGAATTAAAACAGGCGTCCACTGCACCAGGAATATGAAGACAATAAAAAAATACATCTAGCTGCCTTGAAAACATGATGAGAAAATAATAAATATCGTATTAGCTATTGACAATAAGTCATTTTTCATACATTCTATCATGGGTCAATGCAAATTATGGATCATGACAGATTAAAAATAAGATATTTTTGAGATTCATGCAGGAGGAGATTCATCACAAATTCTGTTCAAGATATGAATACACATGCCATTCTTGCCAAATTCAAAATTACACTGAACCTGTACTTTGACTTCTTCCATTGTTCACCATAAGAACACAATACACTTCAGGCTTTTGTCTGGTCAGCTTCATTACATTTATAATAATACGTCCATTCCTCAAACCAATTCAAGAAAAAGTTGGAGCAAAGACAATTTAGAGCCAAGAAAACAGAACCGTAAAAGCGCACCGAATAATAGAATAGTGATTGAAATGTGATTTTCTTTTCAAAATTGACAAATGAAAGTGCATTTTTCAGACCCTCCAGGTTGCTGTGATTTTTAGAGTTAGCCACCATCCATCCATCCATCCATCTTCACCTACCCACACCCTGCATGGACAAACAGAAGATGAACTGAAGGATGAATGGATGATTCAATTTACAACACTTTTTGCAATTACTCCATCCCAACATCCTGGAAGCACTTGTTTTTTCATTTTGCTGTTCAAAAATGGCCAATAAAACATGTAATTTTTGTTTTTTCTTTTCTCCTTTGTAAAATGAAATACATCTTTAATTGAGCATATTTCCCAACAGTAACAAAGTGTGCTACTGTTATTCCTGAAACTGTGCTTCTGTCGGTTTCATACCTCGCTTGTCATAACAGATGCACATACGCAGCTACTTTTCATTCAGTTTCTCATTCTTATTAACAAGAATAATGACATACGCTAAGGCTAAATCCAAACCTTTAGAAATGGTCCACTTCTACCTTGAAAGCCACAGTATTCTTTGCACTATTTAAACCTCTCTACAGACATCTACAAAACCTTCTGCGGGAATTTACCTCCAATTTCAAGGTTGCGGTCCATTTCCACTTCTTCTCCATGATGCTCAAAGAGGTCATAAGGAAGTTGTTGAGTGAACACCTGAGGACTGTACAGCGTCTGAGGGAAACCAGGGTCCTCACGCTCAGCAGCATGACCGAACCAATCCATCCCGCTGTCGTCATAGTTTGACAAAAGTCCAGATTCTGATTTTGCAGCTTCATTCCCAGAGTTCATGCTGACTGCTGGATGCAACTGCTGGTGGTTTATGGAGGCTCGAGGCAGTTGGTAGAGGAGATAGTAATAGTAAAGATTTTCCGGGGAAATATCAGCATCGTCCATCAGTTGTGTGTGTGCAGCAGGAGTGGTGGTTTGTCCTGTGTCATCATGTGGAGCAGGAGGTGGTTTGATGTTAGATGGATAATGTGTTGGAGGATCTGCAGCTCCTCTAAATGAGGCCTGGGGTCCATAATGCCCCCGAAAATAATAATCAGAAGGATTACGACTGAGTCTGTAGGGATACATAGAAGGGTATTCTGGATGTCCGGGTTCCACCGGTGCAGACGGTCTTGTTTCATCATCCTCACTCTCCAACTTAAACCGGTGTTTGATCCATTCGGGACTATGTTTGTGGAGGTCGGACGCTCCATCTGGGCTTGAGCGACCCGCGTGAGGATTCAGGTTGTATTTTTCATTGACTGCAGCTGCTGGTGAGTGAAGAAATGGGTGGATACGAGCGCTATGTTTTATGTTTTGATGATCGTTCAAATTTGAGGTTGGAGCCGAGGGTGAATTTTTGACGTCGCTCACAGCATAATGTGGAAAGTAATAGAAGTAGTGGTGTGGGTGGGGTTGAGGAGAATGAGGTTCAGGAGGACGAGGGTATGGGTGGGCAGAAGGAAAAGGCTGACGGAACTGGTCTGATTCGACTCTGCTGTGAGCTTCATGCTGCTGGACGTTGGGAGAGTCAGGGTTATAAGAGAAAACTGATGCCGTTTCATGAGGTCCAGGATCAGGGTC
Source organism: Apogon talboti (assembly GCA_037367365.1). NCBI lineage: Eukaryota > Metazoa > Chordata > Actinopteri > Kurtiformes > Apogonidae > Apogon > Apogon talboti. The sequence goes on along the minus strand of JAPQRQ010000027.1, from coordinate 3,329,005 downwards.
TTGTGGTGGACCTCTCAGTGGGATTTTGGGGTGATGGTAGTAGTGGTAGTATGAATTGAAGGGATGGCTAGGGGGCGCTTCAATCTGTGCTGTAGAATCTGAAGCTGAGGTCGGGGGATATGCGATGGTGTGTTTCTCAGAGACCCTCGACGCAGCAGCTGGTTGTTGCTGTTGCCGTTCTGTGTACACCTGAGATGAGTCCTTCAGCTCATCTGCAGAGGACAGAGCGCCGTGGACACTGAAGTACTTTGCTGCAGGAAGCTGCTGGAAATAGTAGCCTGGATTATCTGGTTGAGGCTGTGGGTCATCATCATGCACATCAGGGTTAGGATACCTGTGAGCAGATGTAGGGTGGGGGTAGTGAGGTGGGGCCAGGTAGAATGGTGGACCCCAACGAAAAGGCTCTGGAGTCTTTGGCATGTGTTCATTTTGTCCTCTGGTTAAATGATCAGGGCTACTGGTGAGAGGCTGATGGGCTTGTTGAAGTTCAGTGGGAGAAAAAGGACAGGCCAAAGTGAATGCTGTCGCTCCTGTTTGAAGAGAAAGTGTGTATTTTCCATCCTGAAAAACAAATATATTTAAAAAAAACACACATAATGTATATATGATGTATAGAACTATTTAGACTAGAATAAAGCTTTTAAATTCTCTCAACTGGAACATTTAGGACATTAATGAACATAAAATCAACTGCAATTATTGCGGAAAAAAATTCTGTGTTTGATCAAAAATGGAGAATTGAGAGACGTACTGACATTATTATTATGGATCTAGTATAATCCAGTGAATCCAGAAAGCACTATAATCTTGATTGACCTTTGTCTCCTGAAATTCACCTTTACTGTGATGCCACATGTCATGAATGGAGCAGTGATCACAATCTCTGCATCTTGTCTGTCCACAGTGTAGCCACATTGTTCTGCCAGCACAGATACAGGGGTCCATTCACCTCTGACTGGAATGGAGAACATATTCAATGTATTATTTTATAAGTCAAGAAAACATACAGGGTGCCCACAAAGTCACTTTACAGTTGTAATATATTGTTTGTATTGTTGGTTGGGTCAACTTGAGTTCTACTTGTGAACTGTAATGAACGGACACACTGTATGTGTTTGTGTGTATGTGTAAGAACTGGTGAAAATGAATTGCCCTCTGGGATCAATAAAGTTTTCTGAATCTGAATCAGTGGTTATCAAAGTCTCTCCAGATATCACTGCCCTAGATTTCTGTGTATGGGATTATGTTGGAAATCCAGTACCGTTTTGATGTGCTTTGTGCAACTAATGATGGTAGAGGTGCATCAAATGAGGCAAAAAAAAACCCTTTAATATCTACTTTTGATTTTCTAATAATTTCCACACATTTGTCTGTTCATTTGTTTTTGAAATAAATTTGTTAAATTGTGAAGAGACTTTATGGACACCCTGTATGTATACATTTATACATAAAATTGAAGAACACTGTCACATTTGATTTACAAGGAACACATTCCGTGGATACAGTATGTACAACGGCTTATAGCTCTTGTACCATAAGGAGGTGAATGTGGTTTTAATGGCAGTAGTGAGAGGTGAAATCACATTTCTGGTGTTTTACCATTTATACTTGGCTCCTCTGTAACAGATGCTCTCTGCACTGTGACAGTTATACCATATGGGGAACAGCAGAGCGAGGGCATGCCCACAGCCTCAGACTGGACTCCAGAAAGTGGGCAGAACATCTGGACAGGAGACGCCCGCCATAGTAGAGGTAACACATAGCCGTCACCCTGAAGGATAAGACATGTTTTAACAGCATGGAAGCAACTTTCATCCATTACAGGGGACATATTTATTACATAAAAGTATCTATTTAGGGGAAAAATGCATTGTAAAGACACAATGAGTAAAGTTTAACCTAATTTTTTACATATTATGATATAAATGGAATTCAACAAATGGGTGTCTCTGCCTTTCAGACACATAAACATAAGTAAATGGTTTACAAACAAGATTAAAAAAAAAAAAAAATCACATACCTCCTGTGTGACATGGCAGCTGTTGTACTGAGCCTTTAAACTGAGGTCTCTCCTACTGGTCTCAACAGAGTAGCCACACTCTGGTGGCAGCCGGGACAGGGGAACTGATGATTCATTCACTGAGACACAAATAGATGGCCGAGTGTCACACTGGACCAGCAAAGAAAGTAACATGAAGACGTGACCTAAAACTACTCCTGCACTGACTACTGCACAGAAAAGTACAAATCAACTCAGCGGTGGGTTTGTGAAGCCCAGGGTGTCAGATTCCAGCCATACTGTCTGTCATGTCTGCCCGTTATATAACATGTCACTGGGCTTCACCTCGGCGGAGCAGTAGCTGTGCAGCCCATCTCCTCCTGATGATGAGGGTCATGGTTTTGTCTCCACACTCCACCACAGGCTGCAGCTTCTGCCAGCTGATGTGTTGACCTCTGACCTCCGTCTCGCCTGTCTGGACTAATAAACAAAAATAAACCCAGTCAGAGTGGAAAATACAGTCTACCAGGGTCTTGCAGAAAATAAAAAAACAACTCTTTACCATTTTGGAGTCTCAGTGATGTGCACTCCTAGTAGGCACCAGTGTGTAGACCAGTACAGTAACACTACTAGAACAGCAAAGTGTAAGCTGTAAAATACATACCTCAGCAGTTACATGCTTCAAAGCATCTTTGAAAGAGGATTTATCTCAAGTAACATGCTGCAACTCATATGCACAAATCAGCCATACCATAATAATGACCACTGACACTAATAATGCCCATCATCACATTACAATGGGACCTTTCAGCTGATATGATACATTAGCCACATGTGAACATTTAGTTCTTGAAGCCACTGTAATGGGATCACTTCATCCACCTCTGGTCAAAATGTTATGGATAAATCTACTCCTTGTATAAATTCACAAGGAATTTAGTCGATTCTCCTGAACCGTGCTCGAAAATAAAGTTAATGTTACGCTGCATCATCTTATTTGCTTAATTTAGGCTAAACTTTTGCCAGTTCCAATTTATTATTTAAAATTACAAAAAAAGTACATGTCTATATTGCAAGATAGACAAAATATAAGAATTATTAGGGCATTAAGTAGAATAACCACAATAACAACAACAACAACAACCTAGTGCCATAAACATCAGTTGTGTGTCTCTGTAAAGTAATTAACAAATCTCCCATTCCTACCTCAGATGAAAACCTATGGCAGACTCAAAAAAGTGTATGATTACCATTTTAATTAATGGATTAATTAATTATTGTTGCACATCCCTAGTATTAATGGAAATGGGGGAGTATGACTATAATGGTATCATCAAGTTTTCTTCTTAAACGAGAACTTTCAGCTGGTTATTTTGACATCCCGTCAGAATAATGCCGTCTTACAATCTTCATGTGGGTTACTGCATCAGCTGATAGTTTACATTAAAGTTACGGTAGCTTAGCTCTGTTTTAAGACAGAAAACAGCCACAGCAAAACCACACCTCACCTCTATTTTCTGTACAGTTTGTGTTGAATCATTCCAAACAAGGTTAGAAATATCAGTTTAGTCTGATCTGTGGATCGGAAAACAGTGAATTCAGCAAAGAGAATAAGATAATAAGAATTCCTTCATAAGCTTCTTATAATGTGTTGAACAAACGCTGCCAATTCATCATCAAACTCCACTGTTTTCATTTAGAGCTGTTTCCAGTGGTGAAAACAACAGTGCTTCTAGTCTTTATCACTTTGACTCTTTCTTTGACTCTAAAAGTTGTTTCTTCGTGGTTCTCATCCCATCTGGTTACTTTGATCCAAGGCCCCACGGTGTTAGTTTACCTCACCACAGTGACTCACTACTCCCCCTACTGGTCAGAAATCTCCTGGTGTAAATAAGTAACTTTAGAGCTCTTTATTCTAAACACTAACGGCACTTTAAGGTCAATATTTTACTATTTAAAAGTACACATACTACATATAACCTCTTTAATTAAAGTTTAATTCCTTAAATTTCCAGTGTCCAGGTGAGCATATTATGCACACTTTGCACTTCATGTAATAAGAAGTTCATATTATTTTTCGCAATTTGTATTAGGTCAGAATTCAAAAGTTATTCATTTTTGCACAATTTTTAAAAATTCTGACCAAGAAACTAAAACCAGCACATTACAAAAAATTACTACACTAGCACCCTTCTCTGAAGTGAATTTAAAAAAAGCATGTTGATACATTCTAGCATTTAACATTTTACCTAGAACAAAAAAAATATTACACATATTCACCAATGTTGCTGTTAATTATTGACATATGCCAGGCTGAAGTTTTGATGTAGTATATTGAAAATCAAAAGTTTTTTGTGTCAAAAAATATGGTTTGTTTACATGATGAACTTGCCATTTAACCTCCTAAGACCCAGGAGCCCCACAGGATTTTGAGTTTTGGCTTTTTTAAAATTGAATAATTGCTTATATTGGAAACATCATGATGCAACAGTTTTTTCAGATGCATTCTTAAAAAATTTTATGGAATGTCATTTGCGGTGGACAGTTGTTTCTTTTTTTTTTTATAAAGCTGTGAATTTCTTGTCCTCATACGTGGACAGTGGGTCCTAGGAGGTTAAAGGGTTAAAAATATTACAGTTACTGAGTATTTTGGTATTTTTGTGTATGGCTCAAGTTGATGAAATAGAAAAAAGGTAAAAAAAAAAAAAAAGAAAAGAAAAAAAAAGAAATGGTGAAAACAAACACTTTGACATTACTACTTCACTGCGCAGATTACGCGCTTCTGGTTGTTCGGAAAGGCCTGGGTAGTAAAGGAGGGTTAATAAACTATATGTATTCAGCCTCAGTGATGATTACTCAGAGTCTATGACCTACCTGAAACAGAATGACCTGGTTGGTATCCTGAGTCCTGATTAGTTCTTGTGTAGATCCTTCCATAGAGGACCGCTTTAATTTCTCCTGTCACACAGTCTTGTCGGAGGTTCCACCCTGAGGCGCGCCTCCCTTCTCCATCTGCCGCCATGGTCTGCTCAGTGTGAGGCCCCATCTCCACAGATGTTTTCATGTGTTTCAGCTCCTCATCCTTGACTTGGCGGAGGTTTTGATGAAGATGTGTGGACTCCTCTCCGAGACTGGGGTCGAGGTGACGCCGCTGTCTGTCCCCCTGGCCCGGGGGATGATGGGTAGTGATGCTGTCCGACGTTAAGACGCGTCTTCTGACATTGTGAAGCGTCATTTGAGCGGGGTAAAGGCCGGGGTCGCAGCCTCCTGAAGGGAAGGTCAGAGTTATGACGGTGGAAACGAGGAGGACCGCGAAACAGTAGCTTTTTAGCTTTAAATGCATTTCCAATTTAGGTTTTCTCTGCGCACAGAGACAGTGAGACAGAGCGAACAACTGCGATGTTTTTGTACACTTCCGGGAAACACACCTGTGAGCCAATTAGTGTTAATTATCCAGGTGGCGCGTGTTTAATAGGACGCACCTCAGAATCCAACTTTCATCATGGATGTAGTTGAGTTAAAGTCAAGTTACAGTGAAATATTTAAGGAAAGTGTGTCAAACATACGGCCCGCGGGCCAAAACCGGCCCTCCAAAGAGTTCAAACTGCAAAAATTACAGTCATTAATAGTCTTGTTTTAATCATAAAGTTAAATGGTCTATTTTTCAGTTCAAGAGGCCTATTATTAAATATTTTGTGCCTTTGTAGATCCAGTGATCTGTAAGTTGTAAATGAAAGCAGATGCATAATATTGTTAAAACTGCACCTATTGTATCTTAAGAATGTTCAGGTTGTTCATAGATGTTCAGGTTATTCAGGGATAGTTTGTAAATTTGACCATTTTTATACTGTAGTTTTCCTTTTTTTGCACAACAACAAAGAGAAAAATTTCATTCATTCATTCATCTTCTGAACCCGCTGTATCCTCACTAGGGTCACGGTGGTCACTGGAGCCTATCCCAGCTACTTAAGGGCGAAGGTAGGGTACACCCTGGATGAGTCGCCAGTTCATTGCAGGGCTGACACAGAGACAAACAACACTCTCACATTCACACCTA
>JAPQRQ010000027.1:3246733-3272935 GCA_037367365.1 Apogon talboti | reverse complement strand
CACACACACACACACACACTCCTCTTCTTTAATCCATCCATACAAATCCAAAACAGACAACTCTGTTCCATCTGCTTTCATTTTGAGTCCTCCACTCATTTGGCTCTATTCCATTCATCTCCCCGTCTCTCATCTGCCCCCTCACCCAATCATTTCCAGCCTCTGAAAGCATTTCAGTATTTTTGTTTTGACGTGAAAATGGACATGACCTTGAAATGTAAAAAAAGACAGATACACAGTATTACATAGACAATATTGCTTTGCAGTACCCAGCGTAAACACCAATTTTCTCTGACAGCTATTTGAGTGTGAGGAGCGGGCTGGGGTGGAGGTATTTAATAACTGCAGAGGTTTAATGCTCACAGGGGCTTAAAAGTCCATTTATGTACTGTAAAAAACTGACACCTGGGTGGATTACTACACGATATGTAAAAAATACATTGGCTTTATGAAACAGGATTAAATATAAAAGGTATTTTCAACAAAGATCTGGTTGAATTCAACATATTTAAGTCATTTGTGGATTACATATTAAGGAACACAGTAGTGAGTAGATTTTAGTACAAAATGAAAGATTTTGAATGACTGCTCATTGGACATGTGATGAAGTCACGTTGGACTCCAGAGATGAGATCATACATGGATCAGCTGGAGGTAGAATGTGTTAACCACTGACAGAGGTGATAATGATACTGATATTTCATTACAATAGTATATTTCACTGGGTTGGATACAATGGGCAGCAAGTGAACATTTAGCCGTCAAAGCTGATGTGTTAGAAGCAGCCAAGTGAGCAACATAAGGAACTGAGTAACTTTAATAAGGTCCATATTGTAACGGTGTTGACTGGGTCAGAGCATCTGCACAACTGCAGGTCTTGTTGGGTGTTCCTGGTCTTCAGTGTTAGTGCCGACCAAAATTAGAAAAAGGAAGGACATCCCAATCATAGAACAATTGATCTTCTGTGGGAGGTGTTGGACAAATAAATCTGATCCATAGAGGTCCACCTCTCTACTTCCAGGACTTCAGGGATCTGTTGCTAACGTCTTGGTCCAGATACCACAGCACACCTTCAGAGGTCTGGTGGAGTCTAGGCCTCAGGTCAGAGCTGTCTATGTGGAAAAAGGGGAACCTACACAATATTAGACAGGTGGTAATAATGTCCTGCTCCATAGATGTTCAACTGGTTGAGATCCAGTTGCTGTTCATTAGACCACTTTTGGTCGGTACTAAACACTACACTGGGAATGAACAATGAGACGTGGAGATGCTCTGACCCAGTGATTTGGACAAGACAACTTCTCTTGGCAAAAGTTGCTAATTGTGTAATTTTTAACACATTAACATCAAGGTCTAAATGTCCACCTGTGGTCTAACATATCCATCCCACTGATAGGTCCCATTGGAAAGAGATACTCAACACTGATACCACTTTGCCTATCAGTGGTCATAATGATCGATGTATCTTACATTAACACATACTACCACCAGCTGCATGCAGCCAAATGCCACATGTCTGCTCCCACTTTTGATGCTTAAACTTCAGTTGACTTCTATTTAGGTTCAGTGTGTGAGTGTTGTGACATTTAGGGATGAATGTCCATTTTGCAACTAATGTTAAACATCCTTCACCTTCTATGACGGCTTTTTCAGGGATTTTTAGTTAAACCTCTGTTTGGTCCACACTCAAATATAATACTTGGCAGTAATGCACCTTAACGCTGTTTTCCATTCACAAAAACAGAAAAAAAGAGGATTAAGTGCAGTCCTGAACTACTGAAACTATAAAGGATGAGCCACTCCATTTGTAGATATATACTACTCATTCTAAAAAATTCATCTTTGAGATTATATGCAGATATAAACAGAATTCTTAAAACTATATTCCACTTCTGATATTGGATCCTCCTAAATTCCTCTAAGTCTTATACACTAGACCTCTGTTAGGTAAGGTTTCATAGTGAAGCAATGCTTTTACTGAAGCATAGGAGGTGGATATTCTCTCCATTGCTCTATGACCCACTGTTACACATCATATCTTAAATACACTCAGTCATACAGAGTCAGTAGCAGGTGATAAATTTGTCATTGAACCTGCTTGAAGTTTTCATTACCAGTGCATTTTCACGTGAACTCATGAAAACAAATCAGAAATCGCAGTTTTTATGGCTCAGTTTCTCTCATTTGGCTGCTCTAGTTTCTCAAAGTCTTTCTGTTTGATTGAACGCAAATTAAGGAAAAAAAAAAACCAAAAATACCAGAACCCCTAACGTGATGCAATGGTTCTACAGACTGCATTCATAACCCCGTCTGAGTCAGAACGGGGTTACACTCTGCCCTCGAACTGAGGAGACAGGAAGGAAACACGAGGGAGACGAGGTGCGTTTGTCTGAGCGACAGAAATAGAGATGAAGATGCCTTAAAACGCCTTGAGAACAGAAGGCAGGGAAAGAAACCGGGAGCATAAAGAGATGACAGTGAAGCTGGTGCAAGAAATAAGAAATGGAGCAAAGTTGAAGCATTTTTTAAGTGTATTCATAATTCATATACATATTGACAAGTTTCTAATACAGCATGGTTTTGATAGTGTAACTGTCTTCTTTCAGCTTGACCTTTTTGTTTTTTTTTTTTACAAGAATAACAATAAAAAAATGATAAAGACAACACCATGTACGACTCACTTTTAAGTTTTATGGCAATGCTTCTTTTGAATGGATTTTGCATCTCCCGATCGTGTCATTTGCGTGTCAAACCATTCAAAAGTACTTGGTTAGGCGTATTCCCCGCCCTCACCCCCACCCCCACCCCCTGCTGGGCAGTACAGTCGGCCAATCGCAGCCGATAGTTTGTATGACATCCTCTCCGCAAAGTTCTGAAAACGTGTCATCGCTGTCCGAGGGACTGACGCCGGTCGAAAAACAACGTTCTCTTCCTATGTGTGGACGCGTGCACCTTGTACACGATTCCATGCCGATGACGACTCTCCAAAGTCCCGTCCTCCGTCTTCCTTCCCGGTCCGAACGGTCCAAGATATCGGACGCACGTTAGTCCGTAGTGTTATCGCCGCCTCTTTCGTCCTTCTCTTTGCACATTACGAACAATTGTACTTGAAAAATAAGATTGCGTCCATCTGATTTTTCATGATCTGTACCGTAAAAACCCCGATGATGAAAAATAAGAACACTTTTCAAAAGGACCAAAATGGAATCAAAGACCCAGATATCTGCAATGTTTTTTGTCATTTTTTTTTTTGTTTTTTGTTCAGTTTCACACACACTCGCTTCTCACTCATACGCGTGACGTTTTGAAAGGCAACAGATGTCCGTTCTCCAAGGCAATAATGTCTTTGTGGCAAACTCGACCCTGACATTCCCTGAAATCATCGCTCTGGTTCCTCCCTCTCCAGGAATGAAACAGAAAATCCAATCATGAATATAAAGTGAGATACATCCATTTCATTTCGATGAGTAAATACTGATGAGGATACAAAATAATAATGAGGACTAAAATAATAACTGTGATCATCCTAATATGGTAAGATAATACTCATTTTGAGAGGATACAAACATCCCTTCGTTTTCTTTTTCTGGGTTTGATAACCAACAGGCCCCCGATACACAAGCAACAGAAAACTTGGAGGGGGGGGAAAAAAAGATAAATGATAATACAGATGATGATAAACAAGAGTTTAACACTTTGAGGGCATCTCAGCAAAATCAAAGTGAGCCTAGAGAGGAAGTGTGATTCTTTTGTTCTTTACAAAAAAGGTCCTTTAGTTCCTCCGTCTTGTCTCGACGTCCCATTTTATTCCACTTCCACCTTTGTCGGATTATTTTTTTCTTGTAGTTCCATTCCCCTATGTTGCGTGTCCTTTTTTTTCTCTTTTTTCTATTTTTATGTATAGAGCGATAATTCTCTTAGGAAAAAAAAAAGGTTTCTTTTCTCCATTGTCTTAAATGTAAATGATGCTAATTCCTGTTAAGAAATTGTACATTCCCTTTTGTTGTTCTCCGTCGCAGATGCCAGTCGTATCCTTTTCACGTTTGGGGGCTGCGTCGCAAACTCATCACTTGTCGCTCTTCTGCTGTCCAACCTTACCTGGAAAAAAAAAAAAAAGACAACACTAGGGTTAGCGTTATTCACAGAGACACATTTACTGAACGTCTCTGCCGGGGAAATCAGACAGCACAGATATTAGATAAGTACATCACATATAGGGAAGGGTCATTAGTTTTTAATAATCTTTTCTATGTTGAATAATCTACTAGTTTATGTGACTATGGTCCTGTCTTAAACCACATAGTTTCCTTTGTTTATAGTAGTGTCTTGTAGCGGGGACCCAACGGACAAACGGGGACAAACCCTGGTGGTTCTGTCCATCTGTCTGTCAGTCATCTGGTGTAAATGTGAACATGCTGTATAGTTGATCTAATTCAGGGGTGTTAAACAGGGGCCACATACAATGACCTGAAGTGGCCCGGACCAGCTCCACACTTTTCTCTGTGTTTTACAGTGAAAAAAGTAAAATTACATAATGACAATGTTTACATCTACAAAATAGCCCTTAAAAAATTTAAATAACATGAACACCTATGAACAAACTGAAATTTATTATAAAAAATACATGCAATGTTAACCATTTTATGCCTCCACTTATCATCTACACATGTGCATTAAAACATCCAGATCACAGTAGATCTACAAATAACACAAAACATGTATTAACAGGCAGAATACTGTTAAAACTACACTCACTTTTCCTAAGACATTTCAGATTGTTCATATTTGTCCAGGGTGTTCACATTCAGAAATGGAAACATTTTCATGTAATGTTACTTTTTTTACACTAAAACAAAGAGAACATTTTTGAGTTGTCAGTATTTATAGATTATTTTGATTGTATTTTACTGACTTGACCCACTTGAGATTGAATCTGGCTGAATGTGGAACCTGAACTAAAATGACTGTTAACATCTTCAGTATAATTTTTACATTTCACAAATTTATCCCAGGGGCCAGATTGGACCCTTTGGCGGGTTGTATGTTTGGAACCCATAATCTAATTTAAAGATCGGCAACACTTTAAAGACCTGTACATACTCAAAGACCAGATAAAACAGTTTTTTTGCACTGTGGCAAGAACAAGAACCTCTACTTTTCTGCATTAATTCAAAGTCAAAGTCAGCTTCATTGTCAGTTTTGCCATTTGTACACTGCATCCAGAAAACTGAAATTACAAAACTCTAAGACCCCACAGTGCAAAAAAAACATAGTAGAAAAAAAAAAATAAAATAGAATATAATACAATATAACTATGAACAGAATATAACTATAACATAGAATATAACTATAAACAGGGGGTTGAGGAGGCAATAAATAGACAATAAAGACCACGCCCACTTCAGATTCCTGACCAATCACACAATACTGTAGTTGTCGGACACCACACTAGAAAAAAGTTCTGCCTGAATGATGTGTCCAGAATAAACTGTGGGAACTACTTGCAGAGTATGTAATAACCTTCATGCGAAAGCAGCACACAGGAGTTTTGGCCAAGTTTCCAGCTTGTTTTCGGGACTTCAGACTTAAAGCGTCAGTCACAGTCCAGTGTCAGTTCTGGATCGTACACATCTGTGATCTGCATGAACTTCAGTCACGTTTAACATCGCTTTGGCCTGCTTGGAACCTCAGCAAAGGTGATATGAGGGACAGTATCTGATGGTACCTTGTATTCCTTGCTCTCACACAGTGGAAACACGTAAAAAGCCATGGTGAGTGGAGGCGATGCCGTCAGTGGAACGGTGGCAATAAAAACAAAGTTGGATAACGTCAACAAGTGACGGCTCCCCGCAAAACACGGACTCAAACACAAACTTGATGTAAGTGCAGGAATGAAGCATGAAGTCACGTTACAAAAGAAAACCTATAAACCATTCCTTCTTTTCTCATCTGTCTACAGTTTTACAACAAAACTCAGCTCTTTGTAGCAGCATAGGGTGTTGTTTTTACTTGTGCAAAACTTATCAGTCACAACTAGAAGTAACAAACCTGCAGGGTCTCTACCAATACCTGCATAAATAAAGTGGATTTAATATTAAATGCATCAAACTTTCATCACAAACTGCAAACCAAAGCAGGCCAGAAATTGTATAATTATGCACACTTTTCTCTCCATCCATCTATGATGTGCAGTACTCTTCACTTTCTGCAGAAATTCTGCATAAAGATCAAGAAAAGATGATAAGGTTTTTGTGTGCTTAGTTTCCATGAGGACGGGCTGAAGTGAACGCCAGGAGGAGGACGTGGCAGGGAGTGAAACTTGGGAGTACAGCCGCTAAGGTGAGCTGAGACACAGCCAGCACACAGAGTGGCTGCAGAAATGCTGCGTGAAATTAAATTGGAATGTCTAAATAGAAAAAGGCACAAACAGCCTTGAGGCAACAAATTAGAGTCCATTTACCGAAGGCCCACTAATGAGAAAGCAGCCTCCCTCCAAACAATGAAACGACACTGCTTCCCAGATGAAAATTTATTAGAGGTGATCGAACCTATTTGGTGGTGAGTTAGCTGCAGAACTGCCTTAAATTAAATGCTTGCATGGAGCTAGGGACATTGTGTTTTCCAGTCGATTATTTAAGGGAAAAATAATCAGAAGTGTAGTTTTGAATGGAGGCCGATTTGTAGAAGTGAACCCTCCAAATCAATTGAAAGAAAACGGAACAAGTTTTAAGAGATGCGAAAATGATTGTCATTAAAAGCACCATAAATACATTTCGCCTGGGTTTCAAAACAGAGATACTGAGATTTAAACATTAAGTCATTCATGAGACAGAATTAACATGTTAAAAACATACAGGGTGTCCACACAGTCTTAAAAAATGTATTATAAAAGCAATTGATAGAGATATGTTAATCAGATCTGTTCTATGTACTCAGTGGTTATCAAAGTTTTTAAATCACACTGCGTTTATGTATTTCAGGTACCGTGTTGATGAAATAGGTTCTGTTAAATAAACCCCTAAAAAATGACCACTCCTCAAGAAAAGGCACAATGTGTATCGTGGTTTATTGAAACAAAATCGGATAAGCAGACTCAGCAAAACTACAGGACTAAGTATGGAAGACATCCACTGTCACATCCATCAATCCATGGATGGCACAAGAAATTTATGGAGACAGGAACAGTGTTGGATAAAGGGAGGAGTGGACCACCAATCACTCAGATATCACTGCCCTGGATTTCAGTCTATGGGGTTATATTTAAAATACCCTGTATCGAACAAAGATACGGGACATCAACGACCTGAAGCTAAACATCACTGATGCCATTGACACCATTGATGAGTCTATGATACAGCCGACATGGAAACAAATCCAGTACCGTCTGGATGAGCTTCATATAACTAATGATGCCCATATAGAGGTGTTATAAATGAGGCAAAAAAAACCTTCAATATCTACTTTTAATATTGTAATAATTTCCACAGATTTGTTTATTCATTTGCTGTTGTAGAAAATTTGTTAAATTATAAAGAAACTTTACTGGCACTCTGTATTATTAAAAATGTTGATAAATGACTTAGCAAATAAAAAATTAATTGGAAATCACCTCAAAAACAGCTGTAAATAAATGTGTTAAATTGCACCAAGACTTTATGGACACCCTGTATAAATGCCATTAATAACACTGTTTGTTAACTTGCTGTGGCCACTGATGTGATCTTTATTGATCAATTTAATTATTTTTCAGAAGATCTTATTATTCAAGATGTGCTTTATTGTCCACATAAACCATCATTTCCTGAGCATCTGTGGAGCCTTCTGCTGCAGTCCGAAATAAAACAAAGACTGAGTGTGCGATGCCACTGCCACAAACGGATTTGAATGTGTGGTCGACACCTGAGGAACTTCAGTATAACAGCGGTATGATTTACCACTGTCTGTTGATAATGTAAACAGACCAGTCTGTCACTCTAACTCAAAGTACAACCGGATTAAACCAGTTTACTTCTAGAGTGAAAACAATCCATCATTCTGAACCCTCATCTTAGTCTTTTCCCAGATTTGCTGGACTATTGTGGACGTTCTCGAAATTCAACTGGCAATACAAGCAGACCGTTTTTTGTTCATTAAGAGTCATCTTTTTTGATTAATTTGATCTATGAGTAGTGATGCTACCATTTGTCTCTCTTTGTAAGTTCAAATATTGAACTTTTTTTCTTGTTTTTTCTTTTCTTTATTTGTCTATGTATGTTTTGTTGTCTCTGATCCTGTCATTGTGAGTCGATGATTTGACATTGTCCTGTCCTGTAAGACTGTAACTGTACCTTTGCTCTCTAAAAAATCTAGAATAAAATATTAAAAAAAAAAAAAAAAAACGGTTCACACATAGGCCTGAGTTTTGTTATTATTTCTGTACATAGAAGGAAATCTGTAGTTCACAAGAGAGAACCTGTGCTCAAAATTCAACCAATGCTTTAAACATCCATGAATGAAAACATAAATGTAAATGTAGTATTTCTGGATAAAAAAAAATGAGTGAGCCTTTATATTTTCTTCACATTCACTTACATGATGTTTAATATTTGTGTCATATCCCTTATATTAAGGTAACATTAATGTTTGCACTTACTTGGGACACCAGTAAAAAATACAAACACGAGTCAAATGTGAGAAACGGGTCATATCTTGATCCCGAATGAACTACATGATGATGATGATGATGATGATATTTGTCTTTTCAAAATACAGTTTTACACATCCAGAAAGTTCAGGTTTGTTGAAAATATAAGCTCTAATTCAGTGTGAAAGGACTCAGTGGACAGCATCTCTCATCTAATGTCATTCAATTCACCAACACTAAAACAACCTTCACCTCTGCATATTTCACCTCATTTTTTGAGAGCTAGAAGAACAAGTATTAAAAGAGACAAAAATCACTCAGTCTGCAGAGACCTCTTCAGCGACTCTGACCAGATCGTGGAAAGATAACGTTACAATGACGTCACCTCCGTGTAAATGACAACACAACTCAAATGGGATGAAAAAGCCACTGACTGTTACACAACTGGTTCCAAAATAAGATCGAAAGGGACACAACCGGAAAGGCTGGACTTCACCTATAATAGAAGTAGTGACTCTGTTGTGCACTTTGCTGCAGTTGACATTGTATGTTACTGTTCTAAGAGATGTCCATTAGCCTCAAACACAGATGGCATGTTTAAAATTGCCCCTGGTGTGTTGTATGTGTCCATTCTATTATATGTTTAAATACTCCTGACTTCAAGCTTCAGTCTTAAGAAAAAAGTAACCAGTCATCGCAGATTGCACAATAATGTACATAAAAATAAATCAATTTTGCCAATGGACAGACAAAACCATTTAAGTGAAACAAAATGTACACGTGATATCAGATGCTGATGTAACAGTATTAAAAGCATTACATGTTACTGTAGACAACAGCTGCATTTCCTACATGTGTATCTTTGTCTTGGGTAAACTTACAGCTCCCAGACTCCTGTTTGTCCTCTTCCTCTTTGTTCCGCTCAGCCTCTTTCTGACTGTTCCAGGTACACTGGCTTGGCTGGCCGGATGCTCTGGGTAAACTGAGAGGAGACGACAGAAATGAAGCACACTACCTGAGCCACTGATTTAGGAGTAAGGAGCTAATAAAAAATGATATTCACTAAAAATCACACAACAGTATGAAAACCAACCTCTCCTTCTTTACCTTGTGCTTCGGACACCGCAGTGAGAAGTTATCTTCGTTCAGAGAACAGTCTGGAGGTGAGAGAGAAAACATCAACCCCATACAGACACTGATACATCACTGTTTTACATCTGTATTTTACAGAAACTTCTGGCACTTTTTACAGTGTGCCTTGATATCACTGCTCACCTGCTTCAATCGCACAAAGGTAGTGGTAGCTAAGTGTACAGCCTTTACTGTAGCAGCCCAGGGTTGAGCCCACCATCTCACAATGAGAGCAGCACTAGAAGGAGAACAAGACAGAGAGAAGAAATCAGTCTCAAAATGTACTGTCAGGTTAATACAGGCGTGCAATGGAAGCTAGACGACACCTGCAGAGAGTGTATTAACCCTTCCTTACACTATGACATATTGAACATCACTGACTTTTCATTCTTTCATGCACAAATTAAGAGAAACCATTAAAAATGTATCTTTTTTTCAAAATTCTGTTTTAAATTACACCGTCCAACATTTTTTTAATTTAAATTATCTGCTTCAGAAAATGTGCTAAATCTAACATTCTTTGAATAGATGAATTAGAAGACTAACACCAAAAATGCACGTTGACTAATGTTTTCAAGACATATGCTGATGAATGTACAAGACTGTTGAACGGCTTTGTCCATCAGGCTGTCAGGATGCTGAAGTCTGTCCACTACCTGCCCCCAGACTGCAACCCACCCCCACATTTACTACACAAAGACTCTACCTCAACCATTTTGCACAAAGACTCAGTAGACTACATTCTATGATATTCTCACAATGCTGCTGACTGTCTACTGCACTTTATTACAAATACTGCACTATTGTCATACCTGCTGCTGTTACCGTCATGTCTGATGCTGTTCTGATCCATTATTCCACTCATAACGTTGCTGTATTCCACTAACACTGCTACTGAAAATAGACTTACATAAACACTTTATATTTTATATTATATAATATATAGATAACAGATATTATATTATTATTTATATCGCCAATTTATGTTTATTCTGTTTTTCTTTACCTGTTTTAAAAAAATTTGCATGGCTTTTTTAAAGTATATACAAGGTGAGAGATATCTCAATTCTCTGTATGTCCTGTGTATCTAGTGAATTGACAAAATAATCTTTGAATATATATTTAAACGAGAAAGTGTTTTATTGTATTCATATAATAGATGAACAGATTTTACCACTAGGATGAAAGTAAAAAGTGAATGTATTTTAATGTGTAGACAGTGTTTTGAAGTAGAACTGGCAGCTCAGAGATGAACACTCCTTTTAAGTAAAACCCACTTTGTCAATGAGTCTGAGAATTTCATATTTTGATCCAATTCGGCATCTAGAAAACTAAAACCAAGCAGCTCTTTTGATTTAGCCAGTGTTGATTCTTTTATTCTGGAAGCATTTTACTTACAGACCTGTGGTAGATATTAAAAAGACACTGTTGAAATCTAACAACTCTTCTATCTACTCTTTGTAGGGTGGCTGCCATAATTAAGAGGTACAAATATTCCCTACCCTATGAACAGACATAAAGCTGTAAACCTGAGCTGTCCCAAACCCAAACAGGTCAAATGTAAACAGAGGACACTCACTGTTTCTCTGGCTCCATCTAGTGCTTCCTGCAGGCCATACAGTCTCCCATTGACGAGGTACACTCCACTGGTCCACACGATACATCCTTCGTGCACCCACAGCTCCTCTGGGTCCATGGGCATCTGAGGCAGCTGGGCAAGTTGGGCCAGAGGTCCCAGGGAGTCCAAGGCCGGCGGAGGGGGCTGGAAGGGCAGGGATGCCTTGCTGTTGGAAGGCACCATCCTCGGGGAATCCTCACTAGATTTGTGCCTCCTTTTAAAGCGGGGGTGTGAAGTGAGCTTTCTGTGCTGAGGCCGTTGCTGGGCTTCGTCTACGGGTGGTGGTGGAATCGGATGATGCTGCTGCTGCTGCTCTTTCTGCTCGCTTTCAAGATCTGGCTCTCTCTTGAGCTCAGGGATGGGTCTGCTATCTATATTCATGTCCCAGCTTAAAGATGATGTTTTACTGGTAGTAGAAGAGGAGGAGGAGGAGGAGCAAGAGGAGGCAGTGTTACTGAGCGCGCCAGCCACGTGCATCATCATTTCCTCCCTTCCAGCTGGAGAGGCAGTTGTGACTGTCATGGTGAGAGATGTTGGGTTTGAATCCAGGCTGATAGCATAGTCACTCTCAGATGAGGGCTTGGCAAACTGACCCTCTTGTGTCTGTGTGTCTTGGCTAGAGCTCGGAGTATTCGTGTCTGAATTTGGTCCTGTTTTGTTTGTGCCTGCGGTTGTCTGACACTGTCTGACCTGCGGCTGGTTCTTGGGGAGTTTTGCAGCGTATTCAGCTGGATAGAAAGGCCCGTAGAGATCTCCGAGGTGTTTGTAATTTGCCCATTTCTGACACAAGCAGCAAAGCAGTCTGCCAGAATGATTGGTCTCTGTAATCACAGGGCCTGAAACAACATAACCAGATGAAGGAAGTGCTTTTCCCGACTGAAGTGTAGTTTCCACCTCATCTGTCTCCCTTTTCTCAGATTCTCTGTCTCTCCTAGATAACTGGAAAGAAAGAGCTGAGGTCAGGAGAGAATCAATTCCACTCGCGCCAGCTTTCCCTCCAACTGCACTCCGCTCTCCTTTCATCTTGTCCTCTTCTGCATTTACAATGGTGCACACTGCCCCGATCTCTGGGATTTTTTTCTCTACATGTATGTGTGGAACAAACAGGCCTTTTCTGTTTGGATCCATGAATGCTCTGTTAGCTGGACTCCCTCCTTGCCCTAAAGGTAGATCTGGGTCATCTTTGGCCACTGGTGGTGCTGCTGCTGCTGCGGCCGTTGCTCCTCTCCTCCTCCTCCTCCTCTGCTGTCCTCTTCCTTCTAGCGGCTCGTCTTCATCTTTCACACCTCTGCGTCTTCGCCGCACAGGTTTGACCTCAGCCTCTGGTTGTGTGTCCTCACTCTCCAAGTCCACTTTGACTACCTGTGTTAAAACAGGCGGGGCAAGTGAAGGAGTGTTGCTCTTGTCCAGAAGAGGGGGTGCAGCAGAGGGTGGGGTGCTGCTAGTTGTCTGCGCCGTCTGTGGGGTCATGGCAGCTGCTGGAGTAGGAGTGGGCGGGGCAGGTGGAGCGCTTAGAACTGCTGTCTGAGTCTGGCCTTGAGTCTGGACTTGAGACGGGGTCTGTGGCTGAGTCTGGGCTTGACTCTGAGCCCGTTTTTGTTTATTCACGCTACCCACAGGCCTGCCCTTCTTTTTGCCAGATGGGAAATAACCTTTTGGCACAATACTCTCCGGTGGCTTTGAATCCTGCGGAGATAGACTGGACCTACTGGACGACATCTGATGTTGTCTGTTCAGCATGTGTCCTTGAACCTGGCTGTGATGGGGCGGGGTGGTTCCATAATAATCACTGCCAGGATAATCATCAAATCCAATGCCAGATTCTTGAAGTTTCTGTCGAAGAAGGTTAGCAGCAGACTGCTCTCCTCTTCGTGTCTCGAGCTGCTGATACGTGTTGGTGAAGTGCTGAATGTCTGACAAGGCAGACGAGGACGGAGGTGGCGAACCCTGGACTGGGCGGGGAAGAGGCGGAGGTGGTGGTAAAGGTCCGAGTAAAGCAAAATCTTCCTTGTCACCAGATGCTGATCCCACAGCAGCTGCTAATCCGAAGTCAAAGTCTTGTTGTTTGATGGCTTGAGATGTCTGATGAGGATCACATGGGTAAGCAGATGGGGGCAAAGGCCCAGCCTCATCAACTCCTCTAAAAGGAATCATGTCATTTAATGAGTGGCTTTCATCCATGTAACTATCATCCCCTCCTGAAACCCTAGGGAAATGTGCCAAGTCTTGGTCCTGTGAATCATTAAATGGTTGTATTTCTGAGTGAGAGAAGCCCGAGTAATGATTTGACTCATCAACATGGCCTGCTGGCTTTTTAATATTTGGTGTGATTTTCTGCACTATTGCCTCTAGTTTCAAACCACGTCCTTTCCTGGTAGGCAAAACCTTGGCGTTACCACCTGATGGTGATACTGCTTGTGAGTAGGTGTTCTCTCCGGGCAGAGGGGAAGACAGCCGGGGACATGGAATATCTGAAGTGCATGAGTCATCCTCATTGTGATGGCTCGACTCAGACTGAGCCCCAGGAGAGTGATGTGAATTTGTGGCAGCCCTCTGCTGAGATGCGTCCTGGAGTTGCCTTTTGGCAGGAATAGGAGAGATAAAAGAACGGACTCTCCTTCTCAAAATTAATGGATTTGTGTCTGCAGAACCCCCAGCTTTAGTCTGACGCTGCTGCACCTGTGGTTGAGTGGAGTTCACATCAGTTGGTGGCTTAGCAGCGCTGGATGAGGGATTTGAACAGGGGTGTTTGGCCTCCTCAGGAGCTCCTCCTCTGGAAACATCAGACTCTGCAACATTTGTGCCTTGGCTCACTGGTGGAGGGACTGGGTTGTGTGAAGCTACAGGAGGGGGAGGGGGAGCAAGAGAAGGAGGTGGCAGAGTTCTGTAGAAGGATTCTCCTTCTACAATTCTTGCCCCATCTCTGCCAGAGTGTGTTGCTTCCCACATTTTCATTTCATAGTAAGCACTTTGATGATGAAGGGATGGTTTGTTTGTATGTTGTTCACTTGCCACATCCGCTTGTGA
Organism: Apogon talboti; assembly: GCA_037367365.1. Taxonomy (NCBI): domain Eukaryota; kingdom Metazoa; phylum Chordata; class Actinopteri; order Kurtiformes; family Apogonidae; genus Apogon; species Apogon talboti. The sequence continues at coordinate 3,258,536 of JAPQRQ010000027.1, read as the reverse complement.
AATCATCCTCTGTCTCTGCTCTGATTGGCTGATCTTGTGTCTTCCTGGAGAGGACGCAGGCTGCATCATTAGTTCCTTAGATGGCCTGTTCATTGCTTTTACCCAGTCATTCATATCATGAGCGTGATGAAGAGGGGCACGAGGGTGAGGATACATCTGCATTTTATTTGCAGGTTGAGACTGTGGGGATAAATTGTGGAATGGGTGGTGGGAGGGAAAGTGGGGGTTATTACGTTGCATCATGTTGCCATCTCTTGTGTCCCCGTATCGATAGCCAGGAAAAGCACTGGTATTTCCAGCTGATAAATCAACACCACGTAGATAGGACTGATGCCTTGATGGTGAGGACAGAGGATTAGTGTTCATAGGATGAGGAGGCAAGGGGGTAACATCGACATTACCTCGCCTATAGGGGTCAGCATTCATTACAACAGTTGAATGAACAGACTTTGAATGATATTCCAAATCAGGCTCATTAGCACCCCCACTGCCATGATGAACACTTTGTAAATTTGCTGCATCTGGGCCAGTCTCTTTTGATGCCATTTCCATTTTCACCACTTGTTTCTCTCCAGTATCCTTTTTACTCAGATCATTGGCTGCTGCTGGAGAGGAAAATGGCTGTTGAATTACAGAGGCTCCACTCTGACTTTTCTCCCGCTCCCTCTCTCTGTCACTTTCCCTGTCCCTCTCTGGTGTACTGCGTCTGTTTGGCGACACATCACAGATGACAGAGCGCCGCTCTGATGGGGCTAATATGGAGCCTGATGATTTCTGAGACTCAGTTTGACCAGTGCTGCCTGTGAGCGGCTCTGGCTCTTGCAAAAGGAGCTCCTGCACAGCAGAGGAGTGAGTAGAGATATTAGACAGCGCTTTTCTCTGTGGCAGAGAATAGTCAGCTAAGTTTATATGTTTTGGTGGGGGTTGCTGAGATTCTGTAGCATGTGTTAAATTACTTTGGGACCCACCCACTTCGGTTTTTTCAGTATTTTGCAATATCTTTGTACTGGACACTTCTGATTTCACTGAGGACTGAGACTCTGTGGCAAAATCAGGCTCATTTCCATGTCTCTGGCCTGGATGTGGGGGCTTTCCAGAACTACCCATTTGAACAGAATGAGCCTCAGTTACTCCAGTTTGCATCCGCATACTTTCAGACACACCATATGGGTGTCTGGTTTGAAACTGCTGTGGGAGATTGGCAGGATATGCTTGTTCTGGTCTGCTGTAACGTCTATCTAAATTGTAACCTTGAAGAACCTCTTGCAAAAGACTTGGAAATTGCTGCATTTGGGAATTATCCTCATGACCTTTAGCTGCTGCTCCCTGCCCCCTCTTTCCAAAAGCCTCAGCACCAGAATCTTTTGGATTCATAGAGCCAAGACCAGTTTGTGATTGTTGGTACCCTAAGTATTTGGAATTTGATTCTATTACGCCCCCTGGGCCCGTCCTCCCTCTGTTCTTCATTGACAAATCTGAGCCATATGTTGATTCAGGGTAGCCATATTTCTGTGGTACAGGCTGCAGAGGGTTTTGAGGCCGACCAAAATTCAATTTCTGATGGTGGGAAGAATAGAGACTAAGATCTACACCTTCTTCCCCGTTATGGCTGCTGGACTCTCTTATGTATGAATGTGATTGTTTTTCTTCTATACAGTTGTCTTGGCTTTGCTTGTTTTTTTCAGTGTGGCTTCCATCAGACCGAGCAGAAACAATCACACCAACACCACTGGCACTTTGCTGCTCCTCAAATGTGTGCTTTTCTTCTCTCTCATTATTTTGTAATTTGGATGCAGTGAGCAACCTGTTTTCTTTGTCCTGACCATTTGCTGTATTGACTTCTTGAATTTGGCTGCTACATTTCTCAGATTCATCACCTACACCTTCACTTTCATTTTTAATTACTTCATTTTTAACTTCTGTTGTCTTCCTATGTGCACCCCTGTGGTCATTATAGGTTAAACCAAGTTCTGACACACAATTTGGCTGCGGAGGAGGAATACTAGAGGAGGTGGATGAGGGAGATGAGGAAACTGGAGGTGCTGAATGTGATGGTGGGCCAATCTCTGAAGACTGACATCCAAAAGATGGGGATGATGAAGGCGGCGCATTAGCCTCAATTGTCTTTGTTTCAGAAATAACTGGGTCTTTTGACTGTGAATCAGAGGTGACTGTTTTAACATTTGGCGTTTGTCCAACTTGTGGTTGGCTTTGACTCTGAGACAGGGGGGGATAAACACTGGGTTCAGACCCACTGCTTGCTCCACTCATTTGCCTCACCCTCCCGTGTTCCTCCTCAGAAAACTGCTCATCTCGTTCCATCTTGGTCCCTGTTGAGCCTCCTGTTGACATCAGTGAGGAGTCTTCATCAGCACCAACATCTAAGCTAGTAGTGTCGCCAACCCCTGCTCCACTTCCATCTTTAACTGTGCTCGTACTTGAGGCTGCACTTGCATTTCTACTCCTTGGCTGTGATAGGGGAACATTATGTGTTGCCTGTTGCATCTGTCCACCATCCTTTCCTTTCTTCTGTGAAAGTACTGTGTCAGTGAGGAGCATGTGCTGAACTGTGTTGGGTAAATTGGCTACTTGTGAACTCAAGGCATTAAGACTATTCAGGCCAGCATCCTGCAATTTGTCGAGTGGAGAAGATGAGTAAACAGAAGAGCCTTCCTCTCGGGATCCAATTCCTGTGCCCAGACTAATTTTGTTGCGTCCTGCTGGAGGAAGACTGCTTCCTCCAACTGCAGTCATGGTGTGAGCCTTATGACTGCCACTGCTACCACAACTGCTGATGCTGCTATTTGAATTGGGCGTGGGGCTTAATTGAGGCATGGTCTGCAATAATCTACCATGACCATGGCTGCTACGGGGGTTTGATGTAGGAGGATGTGAAGGACCATGACCTGAGGGGTTTCCATGTGCCTCTGAGACACCCATCAAAGGAGAAGGAGAGGAGCTACAACTAGGAGAATGCACTGCAGAGGCAGCTGGGGAGGGGTTGGATATCGGGCTAAAGTTTTGGTTAATTTGTGCCTGTTGCGCATTGGGGTGCATCGGAGATTTGGATAATTCTATTGATGTTCCTTGAGGTATACTGGGATTGGAGGCTTGATGATGTTTAGCATATACAGAACTTGGAGATGGGCCCTGGTGCTGCATCTTGAGTGAGTTATCATAACCTACCCCTAAATTGTGCTGCGAGTTGCGATGCTGTAGTGTGGCTTGCTTGTGAAGTGAATGTGTCTGTGGGGAATATCCAGGATAATTTGAAGCATGGTAACTCTGTTGAACATTCTCCATTGGCCCCACATTGTTAGCAGCAACTGAACCAGAGACTGAGTTTGAACCGGAGTTGACAGTGGGAGAACTGTTGACTTTGGGATCAAACCCGGTGCTAGCAGCCCCGTCGAGATATCTCTGTGGAGGGGGGCTGTACATTCCTGATGACCCTGTGGATGCTCCACCCTGTGGGGAGTAATGTGGATACTGAGGGGTCATCCTGTGCCCAGAGTGAGGATAGCTTCTATGCTGCTGTCCATGGTGGACAGATGGGAAGGTCTGTCCATGCTGGCGGTGCTGCATTTGAGAACTTGGCACTGACTGCATTGCAGGGTTCTGACTCATGTTGTACTGGTGAGAAGGAGAGAAGGCTCCAGCACCAGCACCTCCACCTGAACCAGCAGTGGAACCATACTCTACTGGATATGGCGACATCAGGCCAGAAGATGGCGCAGCACCAGATCCAGTATGCCTGTACTGGTGAGGTATATGTCCATCGATATTAGGGTATCCAAAGCCGGCGCCAAATGCCATGCCCCCTCTTCTGTGCCTGTCCTTCCCGCCCATTGTAAAATAATAATCCATGGGATCCTTCCTGTAAGGGTTGTTACTGTTGCCGCTGTGAATGTTACCCTGTGTTGGTGGCAGCTCTACAGCTCCTCTGTTTCTAGCACTGTAAGCTAGCATGTGGCTGGCTTGACTTGGGTGGTGATGGCCTCTGTGCAGGCTCTGCTGTTGCATCCCTGCATAATCATCTGTCATCCTTGGGGAAATCTGGGGTTCTGCTGGCTGAGAGGGATACGGAGGTCCTCCTCCACCCCTCCCACTGAACCCAGGAGGGAGGGAGGGGGGAGCTGAGCTGTTAGAAAAATTCTGCATTTTCTTTTTTTTTTTTTAAGTTTGGATTAAAAACGGAAATGTCTGTCAGTGTCTATACCAGGGAATGTTTGTGATCAGAAAGTGGAAGAAGGCTTATGGCAGTAACCATAAATGAAAAATGTGAGTCTATGGCCTGGCAGTCAAACAACAAAATGCTTTTGAAATCCACCAAAGACTTGAAGCAGAGGATTACAGATGGCAGATGTTATCACTTTTTGTTTAAAAAACAAAAAAAAGAAAAAAAAACAAAAAAAAGAAAAAAAAAAAACTTGGTGAGGACTTTATCTATGTTTAAAAAGGCCAAATGGTAAAAATCTTCAATTTGACGATAGTATTTCCACTTACAAAAGTTAACTCAACATATGGATCTTAAAAACTGGAATAAAAAAAAAAGACAAAAAGATATGCACTAAAGCAGGTTTGTACTGCAGAAAAAAGTACAAGATTAAAAGTGCACAGTCATTCCCATGTAGCTGAAGCTGTTTGGCACTGAGTAAGCATTGATGTCATTAATGACTGACACACCACGATGTGAGGCATTCAACCTTAGATGTCTTTAGATGTACAAGCGGCGCTTTAATACCAGCTCAAGCAAGCAGAGCTATGTAAGGATTAAATTTTGTTGTGATCCAATAGCATCTTGTGCAAAAAAAAAATCTCAATAAACCCATTGAGAGTGTGTTCCATCACAGCAATGCTTCAGTTCATCAACATGTGTAAGTTTGCCGTGACCTAACTCACACCTGTGTGAGACGTAAAATGTAGAAGCTTGAATCAAGAGATCTGAATACAGACCTTCACTAAACACTCCCAGAGGCACACACTCCATTGATATTCTCTCCAGTTCTTGGATAAAGAGCGTGATACGTTTTGTGAGGTTCTTTTTCTTGGTCATTCCCTTTCAAATACTGCTTCGTTTCATTTTGTGTGGATTTCTTTTAGTTTCTCGATTCATCTGGACTGTAGAAGTCTTTGGTCCCTATGAAGTAATTTTTCTTTCCTCGTCTCTGAAGCCAGAGTCTCCTTGGTTCTCTTCTGTATCTTCAGCATTTAGTCGTCTTACCTTTGTTTTTTTCTGTCAACCATCATTTAATTCTACCTAGTTCCATGGCAACAATTTCCCAAAAGGAGGGTAATCCATTTATTCCACTTCAAGTTCAGTCAATTCAAGCTCCACTTTTCTGTTCGTCTTCAGCATTTCCATGCAGATGCGTTCATTTTTCAGGAGCCGCTGGCCACAATTCTTCGCAACTCTGAAAATACAAAAGATGATTTAAAAAGTTAGCATGCAAACAAGGCAACCATTACAATTATTAGACACTATGATAAATTATATACAACAAAAGAAATGCATTGTGGTCAGACATGAATACTAAAAGTTCTTCTAGAATAAAAGTTTAATATTCTGCTTCTCAGATTCATTAATTTATGAAACAAATTGCATATTTATAACTGCAAATATGAGCGATAAAATGAAATTAATTTCTGACTTTGCTTAGGTTTTCTCTAACTTATATTATTATATTTCCATTTTACAGAATCTAGGTACAGCTGTATAAATTAGCATTACAGTAATTCAGGATTCCAATAAGTGGACTATAAGCGACCCATCACAATAACTATAGGTAAAACAAATATAAAAACTAAATAACCACAGGAGATATTCCTGGTTGCACAGACCATCCATCCAATTCACTGCTGACTTCACAGCTTCAATCCTTAAATAGCATGCTTCCCTCATATCAACAATACCTTTTTTTTAAACATGCATCGAGAGTCCATCCTTTACTGTGCTAGAAGCTTTAACAATACAGGTCTAGGCTGTCTCTTTTGACTGATAACAAACAGGTCTGTTGGGCTGAAAAGTGGGTTAGAGGCGGCATGTAATTAAGGCGACAAAGTGAGGCAGTGAAGGTCACAAGCAGTTCTTCACATGTAAACAAACAAGCTTACAGAGCAACGAAAGGAGGGGTCCATCTCCACCACTTTACAACACCCCTAAAACCCATTAACTCTAGGTGTATTTAAGTTGTTTTAATGGGCTTTAATTATTACTGGTGATAATTAAAGGGGGTGATGCCACCTTTATGGGGTCAGTACCCATAAACGCAGTGCACAACACAAGCCCCTATAGTCTGTTTCTAATACCATGTAAAATGGCTAATGATCCTAAAACAACTTTGAGTCAATGTAATTACTTGATCCAAGTCACACAACAAGTCTTCATCTGCAAGGATTACAACTATTCATCTCATTAGTGTTGTCTCTCAGTCTGTTTTTGTTATTATTGTGAAGCTTTCATCACTGGTGCAGTTGTGCTGTGAAAGTGATGAGCAGTTTAATAAATATCGTGGAGAAAAGAAAGACCAGAGGGGCAACAAAATAAACTGCTCATACCTCCAGCTGCCTTACAAATGCTGCCTTCATCAAACAGGTCACATCTGAGCCTCTAAACTGTTGTAGACAGAGGGGGAATGGTAGAGATAGACTATATTTTCCTTCTCCATCCGTCTTACTAGCCCATACCTTGATTACTAATTAATCACAGCAGCTCATTGTGCACGACCAGACAGCATCATCCACGATACACACAACAGTGCAGCAATAATAAAACTGCAGTCAGTCAGCAAGTCAATCAGTTGCAGAGCCCCTAAATGATAAGAGCCTACGCAATAGTGATTAAACGCCATCTCGGGTTTTTATTACTTTAACGATGTGCCGTGTCAAATTACTGTAAACCTTCATATCATAGCCTTACTTAGCTACATTAGCCCACAGCAATGTATACGCATTACTATTAGCTTTGTAGTGCTGCCTGTTTTAGCTTTGGAAGGTTAGCCTTAGCTAAAATACCTCCTATACAGCAAACTGAACATGCGAGCAAGCCGCATATGTTGAGAGCTAGCTAAGCTATAACCACTACTTAGCACTTTAGCAAGATAGCTAATTCGCATTTATTATATTATTCTAACCTTTAGGGACGTGCAGAAAACGATAGTTGAAGCAGGCTAACTCTAAGGCAGCCAAGCAGCAGTTAGCTACAAAAGAGAGGTGATTGGGTGCAGATGTTTCCCCCTCAGAAATTCACTGGGGCTCTGAGTAAATGTGTTAGCTAGCATAAATAACGTATACTAGCACCAGACCTGATGTGGGTACCGCATCAGAAAATGATCATCACGCAGCCTCTCGTTTTTTCTTGAATAGAGATAACGTTGGTCAGAACAAGGCAAGGCAATCAGAGACAGGCTAGCTAACATACTCTAAATGCATACCTGAAAACGTAGCAATACAAGGCCCCTCGAAGAGTGAAAGGCTGTTTTGTGACAATCCCGCTGCTGTGGCAGGAAACCCCAGTCTAGAGTCGACTGCTCCGCCGCTTTTCCCCTCACCCTCGTTGAGTCCAGACAACCCCGACCAGCGGCGGCGAAGTCGGGGGGCCCGTCACGACACTCAGATCCTGGGCCTTTCTTCCGATTCCCCCTTTTTTCTTTTGTCCTCACCTCCAAAAATGATGAGAGCAGAGCACAATCGGGGTGCCTGTAGGTCCCGTAACCAGTGAGGTCCATACACCCCCGCCCCCTCCCCTCTTGTTCCCTCGCCTCCCTCTCTCTCTCTCCCTCTTTCACACACCGCTTAGGTGATTCCACCTATCTCGAACTAAAATTAAACACATTGCCATCACACAAACCTCCACTAACACATAAAGATCTCAAACATCAGTTTCCGCCTCTAAATTGCATTTGCATGCCTTCATCAGTGGCTCGACCTATTCGTTTTCCTGTTAGACTACTGTTTTTTTTCTTGCAACAGAAAGACCGCCTTGAAAATGCATACACACTCATATTCCTGCACCCCCTCCCTCATCCCTCTCCATCACATCCCTCCATCTCCCCTCCCTCTCTGAAGCTTTTGCTATTTCATTGATTTTCATCCATTTCTACCATAAAATCTACATTTCAGAATACTAATATTACAAATGCAGTTTTTTTTTTCTTGCATATGACCATTTTGCATCACCTCCTTTGTTCTGATTTAATCTTGAGTGAAAGTGAATTAGGGTAGTCTAATGAAGCAGTAGGGCACAAAGGCAACATGGAGAGGAGATAGGGTTATAGTGGTAGGCTATGTCTGAAATGAATCAGTCAATAACAGATAAAAGACAGTTGTTGAGTAAATAGCACGCATTAGAGGGAGATTGCAGCGCAGTGGATGAATCTTGTTAAGTTTATTGGTTGTTCTTTGGTCTCTTAATGTTAAAACACAGACCTCTTGTACACGGTTATATTTTTTTAGTCTTTTTTTTCACAAGGAGAAAACCACTTTAATCATTCCTATAATATCTAGCTGGTTAATGTATGATACGACACAACATCATCAGGGCCAGAACAACAATGGAGGTGCTACAAACAGAATCCTTTTCCCATTAAATTTATTGTGTTGTCTCTTCCTGAGCTTATCTGCTCTCACACAGGGCCAGCGAGTTCAGTGCAGACCCACACACACTCTCCTACCATCATAATGATGTGCCCTATGCCCCCCATCTATGGTGCTGCACTTTTAATGTACTGCAGCGTGTCATACATGCACAAAGGCGTTCACACGCGTACACAAGCACGCCACAGTGGGCATACATACAAACCACACAAACACCCAAAGCCAGTCTGAGATACACAAACAAACACATCATGCACACATCCTGATGCACTCACTCACTTAACTTGTCAATCACAAGAGTAAAATCCCACAGTTTCTAAACAACAGTTCAATACATTTCATTCCCTTGCAGATACACGTCTATTTCTATCATAGTTGCCATAGCAACTGCATCACAGAGCCTTAACTGTGGATAGATTTTAGGCTTCGTATCTACATTTGTTTTTTACATGTGCAATTTCATACGGGCATTCTTGTTTGCTGGTGTGATTATTTTTTGTCATGAATCCCTTGTAAGCTGTTGTGTACTTGTACTGCCACTAAATCGAAGTGAAAGAGCTGAGAGACAAGATAAAGGGCATTGATACTCTGAGCCAGCAAGTCAGCCAATGAGGCCCATCCAATCAACAGGAACGCCTGCTGGGATACACACAGAGTCTCTCAATAGCAGACAAGGTCACAAAATCTTCAATCCTTTGGTTGTAAAGAAAGCACTTCTAAAAACACTTAATACTCTCCAGATTGGTCTCATATGCAAACACGTCATCATGAAAATTGTTAATATATTTTTGGTCATTGTTTTTGAAGTGGTATAACCTATTGACAATCAACTATGAGACAGATTTTTAAAAAAAAATCTAATTAAAAGAGTCTTTACGGTATCAGGGAAGTGTCTAGGCTCGAAATTTTCATTTATGTAATTATCTATCATTCAGGAAAAACTGTATTTTATTCCTAAAGGGTGTATGACTCCAGCTGCCTTGATAGTACAATCATTTTTACCCTGTTTCTATGGTCTTAAAGCTTACATGTTTCATTTAAATAAAACAGAAAAATATCACGACTTCAGATGCATTTCATTAATGGAAGCATGAATCTGTTGATTCGCTCTCATTATGATAAAGGTCTATAAATAAATGTGAAGATAAACAATGTGTTGATGATAGACAGGTGACAAATTAAAGGAAAACCAACATAAAATGGTTGTGCAACCTGAGCAGCTTCAGAGCGTCTGGGCTGTGATTCCACAGTCTGTGAAGGGAAGAAAACTGACGATAAGGAATCTAGGTTGAGACCTGTGAAGGATACACCACAGGATTCATATCATTTTCATATTTATCAAACCATTTCATGAGCATCTGTCCTATAGATGGGGATAGGGCTGAGCAACATGGCCAAAATACATATCACAGTAAAAATGTTGTATTCCTTGGTGTCAGTAATTATTCCAATGAATGTCAAATCATTAGTTCTTTCCAATTTAACGATGAATTTTTGTCCCTGATTGAAATCTGCATCCATCTGAATTCAGAATTTCTCTAGAATAATAAATATCGTAATTGTAATAATAAATATCTCCATCACCATGATGGAGATATACAAATATGTAAAAAAATCCTCCAATTTTACAAACATATTTGAAAGCCTTCTATTGTGATTCTGAAGATGTTATGCACCAAATTGGTCACACTTACTTATAGATATGAACATGGAGTCCATTGAAAAATAATTTGCTCCAAAATGCTGAAATTGATCCATAATGTTCTGGACACTGTCTCCGTCTTTGTGGATTGTGACAGTTTTCTGCTGTGGAACCAACAATAATCACCATCATGTTTGGATTGAAGCCTCTTTGCACCTGGTTTCCATTTCAGAACTATCTTGATATATTCAGTCTCCATGTTCATCACTTAAATATCATCCACAGTGTGTGTAAAAAAAAAATCCAAGTTCTTTTACCATGTCCTGAAATAGTTGATCATTTATTTTATTTAAAGCAGTGTATGTGGCCCCAGTGACGTTTCGGTTTGTTATGTAAACAAGCGGACTGTGTTTATGATGGAGTCATCTTTGAAGCTGTTCACAGTGAGGGAAGTGATTCAGCTGTGTAAGCACAGAAAGACTAATGGATTAGTGATAATTAGGCTATGACTGGGGTTTTACAAATTTGAAAAAAAAATTGTTATGAAAGTCATACGCTGCTTTAAGCTTTAAACAGAAAGAAAAAAAGACACAAAACAAAGAAACAAGTTACAAAGACACATATCAAGTCTTAATAGTGTTAAAAGAGAGTATTATTTACAGTATTTACAGTGATATATTTTTTTCTTTTTAAAAAAAGAGTAGTTATTGGCAGTAAGAATATAAAAACAGATAATTCAGTTAAATATGTGGTACCAGTGCTAAAAGAAGCAGATGCAGAACACTATATATATGGACATGTATTAAAAAAAAAAAAAAAGATGGCTAAAAGCAAGTGCAATGATGGTGTACAACCATTATGGTTGTATAGAGTTTTTGAAGGAGGAGAGTGGAATGAAAGAGCTCAGCTTTAAGGAAAACTGAAAAGAGGAGCGTCCAGAGAAGGTGTGGGCTTTGGGTATGAGGAGACTAATGAAGCTGCTAGAACGCAGAGTACGACCAGTGGTGTGAATGTTGAGCAGTAGCTATAAATATGACGGGGTATTATCCAATTAGAGTTTTGATGAAAACGAACCAGTGAGTTTGTCTGAGTGTGGAGGTAAGGCCGATTTAACAGAGAATACAGGGAGCAGTGGTGAGTGTTGAATGGGGCTCCAGTCACAAAGTGGATAGCAGCATGATAAATCATCATCATGATCATCATTTCAGCCTTGATGGTTGCCCAGATAATCCTGCACCACTTGCATAAATGAATCCCAGACTGTTAATTCTAAAGCTGATCTTTGAATGGAACACAGGATCACCAATGAAACTCCCAGTCTTCAGTGTTGCATCAACTTGTACCGCATCAAATATTTCTTTCAGGTATTGAAAGTATCCGAATTTTGATCACATAGACTTTATAGATCTAAAACACTGGCGCAATATGCTGCTAATGGATCTATATTTGGATGTGCTGATTTCAGATTTATAATCAGCATACCTGATGCAGTTAAAATCAAGCATTTAATGTCCTGGTGGTAATATCATTATAGAATAGAATAGAATAGAATAGAATAGAATAGAA
>JAPQRQ010000027.1:3214635-3225129 GCA_037367365.1 Apogon talboti | reverse complement strand
ATACTTTTAACTACTTTTCCTAGATCTTCAAACTTTAACCCGGGTCAATTTGACCCGTAACATAACAGGAGGGTTAATAGATTTCATTAGTTTTTTCCAACTTTCTCTCAAAGAATGAGGTGAAATATAAATAGTATGTAAGTATATCATGTGATGAAAGATGCAGTCTACTGGGCCATCTCACACTAAATATGTAACTCTACTATCAGAACAGAACAGACTGCAACTTTTTTGGTGCCTTTTACGCTGACAACATACTGTGTGAAGGGGATTGAAAAATGACATGTCCTTTGCTGTTGACTGCTGTTCATATTTTTTCCAAATGTAGGTCCAGTGGGGCACAGTGGAAGGAGCAGGACGCTAAAAAGTTCTGGTCCCCATAGACTTAGATTTGACTTGCCTCCAAAAATTCTAATAATAATTCTGATCATTTTGTGCTCAAGTTTCTGTACCTCACCTTTTCTCCAAACATGGTCACCTCTGGCTCCAAAAAGCCAGCGTTTATCCCTATCATGCTTTGCACCATTCATTGTTGCAACGCCTCATTTTCCTCAAAGATCACCACTATGTGTTTGAGCCTGCACTGACCGGTACACTCTCCTGAAACATGCAGTAAAGCTGTCAGATAAATGTAAAAAAAAAAAAAAAAAAAAAAAAAAAAAAGCAGAAGTTTTGCCTCTAAAAATGTAGTGGAGTAAAGCAGCATTAAATGAAAATATTATACAGATTGGGTAAATGTACTTTTCCGTCTACTGCACTACAGTCACTCCACTCTGAATTCCCTCTGAGCTCTATTTTACTCTCTATCTTTAAATCTTTAATACCTTTAAAAGGGGTTATCACTCAAAGTGGCAAAAGCCAAAAGGGTCCACACAATAATGACTGCTGGTCACCAGGTAATTGCAAAAACACTGACATTACTTCCGCTCCACTATATTTTAGAGGGAAATATTGTACTTTCTGTTCCTCTACATTGTCCGACACCCTCAGTTACTCATTACATTTAATATGAAGTTTTGACACTATGCAAAACATGGCAAGTTTTTTAATAAAGCTTTTATGATTTTGATGAATCTAGTGGGGAAATTGGAGATTGTACTGCTCTGCCCTCACCTCATCTTGAACTATAATGGCCACAAAAAAAGCAATACCGTAGTAACCTTGAGCTTTCACTTAAGGGGATATTAACTCTGGTCCACATTGAGACATAGTAAGTGATGGTAATGTTCCTTAATGCCGGATGCAATAAAATGGAAATAAGGGAAATACAAAATCTATTACTGTCTATTATAACATGGCAACCCCAGTTTCAGGTAATGCAAACCCAATAATGTATATACTTTCAGGCTATTATACTCTAATGAAAATTCAAATCAATATTATATTCAATTTCTGCAATTTCTCTATACATCTTATACACTGGACTGGTTTTCAACCTTTTTTGCTTTTGACATTTAACAAAAGCAGTGTGTATTCAGGCTCAGATTTCCAATGTCTATGAGTTGTAAACATCTCTGCCAAATAGTGACTTTTTTTTTTTTTTACATCACATGGTTTAATTTGAATAAATGTTCAAATCATCCAATATTTAATTCCCTCTTCTATTTATCATGTGATGATCACTCAGATTTTTCCAGCGTCCCTGAATATAAAACAGGATATGAAGTAGCTGAAACCACCTCCAACCTCTCTAATGGTAACAAACTACACTGATGCGTAACCATTAATCATCAATAATATACAGTATCAATAAGACGGATCAGATGGTTCTTTTACTTCAGATCTTTAACTTCATTTTGCTGCTTGCACTTCCTTTTTTTTTTTTTTACATCAAACATCCGACTGCTTCCTCCACCTCTGCTTGAAAGACAGATAATTGTCTAACGCGAGGGGGAAAAGGCAATTTCTCAGCTTCTTGACCTTAAACATGAAGTGTGTCTGCGGTGGTGGTTTGCTCACATGCACTTAAGTATAACACCCATCATCCATCTTGAATCAACTGAGATTAGAGAGGTGAGTGAGGGAGCGCTGGGGAACTAAATGTTGAGGCTTTTGGTATTGATCAACAAGCCTATAAACCCCTGCAGAGATCCAGTAGATAGAGTATATTCAAGATTCAAGATTCTGGTCATTGTCATTGTATACACAGAGCATACACAACAAAATTCTGGTGTGCTTTATAAAGACGGTACTTTTTGAGTAAAAAAGGAAATATACAATGCAAAATGTTACATAGTTTCAAATAGTAAAAAACATTAAAAAACAAAAAACAAAACCACATCCCCTGCTCCTCTCCCAAGTCACACATTCATTCCTTGTGAGAGGTAAGTACAGTAATTATTGCGCATTGGTAGTTTTTCGTTATTGCACATTGTTGATTATTACACATTGCTGATTGTGATAATTGATTTTTCATTATTGCACATTGTTGATTATTGATTATTACACATTGTTGATCATTAATAGGGCTGTCAAAATTAACATGTCGACCAACATAACGTATTAGGCACACTGCAGGAAGGAGTTTTCTTTTCACTGAAGCACTTCCCGCTCAAAATATCACATTAACGTGAGGAACACATTTGTCAGGGATTCATCTAGCACTTCGGCTAACACGTCGCCCAGCTTGCGACAAACACGTTAAGTGCATGTATATTCCCTTCTTTCTTGAGTCTGTTTGCTCATGCAAAATGAAAGGCGATTGATATAGATTAAAAATGAACGATAGTTAATTGTGATTAATTGAAATTAATCCACAACAACCCTGTGATTAATCTGATTAAAAATTTTAATAATTTGACAGCACTAATAATTACACGTGCTGGGTTATTGCAGAGTTCGGTGTAATAATTGCTCTGGGGTATAGAAGCAAGAAGTATATTGTGGTCATTTAACACTATGGGGCAGTAAAAGTCTCACCACACCTTTAAGTGCTTGATCTTCTTGTTTAAATGTAAAATTACAGCCACTCAGTAAAACTTTAACTTCTGTTAATGCCCCTTGGTCCTGAGGTTCACTCAAACGGTGAAAAATAAAAACAAATTCACAAGGATCTGCTTCAGTTGTAATGTTGTCTTGTCCTTCTTCTACCAAGTTTTAAGAAAATCCATTCATTTTTTTTGCATAATCCTCTGAACAGACACACAGGTAAACAGGTACAGGTTATTATGTAAAAGCACTTTCACTTTTTGTATGATTTAAACGCAGGCATTTTATTCCCACTGAAAAAGAGACGATATATTAAAACAGTAGTAGCCTGGCTAAATGCACATGTTTTTAGCTTTGATTTCCGCTGGGATATTTTGCTTGTACGCTCCTTTTACAGAATGCCCTGTTTATTATTCATACATTTAAATGCAGTTGCACTGGGGACCTGCTCAGTACAAGCACAATGTTCCACTACGGGTGGCGCGACAGGGCTGGGGAATGCTGACAGATAAATGTCCTTCTCAATGTCAGTTTGATGGCAATTGCTGAGACAGGAGATGGTTTTCTTCATTTACTTCCATCAACCAAGTCTTCAAACCTGTTCCACTTCTCTGACCTTAAATAATTTTTATGCATCAACCACAGTCTCAGTCTCACTGTTGATGTTTTCTGGCTAAATAAAAGGACCAAAAAGTCATTGTGTTTAGACTACATTGTGTTGTCTTAACCCATAAAGACCCAAACCTCCACCAGTGACTAAAAGTATCTACTGATCTAAAATGTTTCATACCTGTTGATCCACTAGTCATATTAATACATGTAAATAATAGGTGTAAAATACAGTTTGTCATCTTTTCATGGTCATCAGATATGACCCATTTGGACATTCAGAGGCTCCGTAGTCAACCTGGAAACACTGTCATCTTCTACAACATTGATTCACCAATAGAACCCTTGGAATTTGACAAATGACAGTGTATGGAGACACTTGGTTTATGTTCAATTAATGATATATTTTACTGAAAAGTCACTTTTTCTTGAGTTTTCTGTTTCTGATATAATAACCCTCAACTTTAATCTGAGCTTTTATGAACATCTACATAATTAGGAAATGAAATATAGGAAAATACATGATTTTCACTGAAAAACCCCCAAATGCAGGGGATAATAATATAATAAAAGGTGATCAATCACTTAGAAAAATATAGAGGAAAAAAAATATTTTGGAACTGCCACAAAAGTAGCACTGGGTTTGTTTTTGTGTTTTTTTATAAAGGTAAATGGAAAAACATGATGGTTTTTCTGAGCTGTTTGTGCATTTCAGGTCAACTTTCCAAGGTTTAATTTTCTGTGGTACAGTCCTGTAGGAGCAGTGGGGGGGGGAGGAGCAGCCTAAGAGAACCCCGAGGGGGCTGGACGGCATCGGACGAGGCTTTGTGGAGCGCCAGCATCAGAGCGGGTTGTAGAGGGGACAGACCTGGACCCAACCACTCCACCATACAGTCACCATATGGCCCTTGTTTCTCATGCAGCCCCCTCCTCTCCTCTCCAAGGAGTTCCTGCCAGCCAGGAGAGACCGAGCCAGCTTGTGCATGCGGGACGGATCATGTGTTTTAGAGAGCGCAACAACTAATCCAAGAAAGGAAGACTCAACAAAGGCTTTCAGATTATGCATGTGTGCACTCAGGGATAGAGAATAAAGAACAAGGGTAAATGGTGTACTGTGTCCACTACAGTGGGATGTGAGAGCCATGCAAAAGATGTGTGTGTGTGTGTGTGCGTGTGTGTGTGTGTGTGTTTAAGGGGAAAATTCACCTGCACATAAATACAAAAATCAAATTAAAGTAGAAATGATGAGATCCTCGCCCCTTTGCACTTCTGTGGGCAGGAACAGGCAAGGGTTTGTCGACGTCTTCAGGTCTGACCTCTTATTGGATGTTCTACAAAGGATTTAAACCTGAATTACTGCGTCAACACGATAGCGGGTTGTAAAGGTCAAACACTGTGGAAAACCACATTTTCCAACCAAAATGACAGACTTCATATAGGGTTTAGGACATGACTCCGAGCTTTTTATGCATCTGGACCTGATACATGTGTCTAGTTTCACATAACCAGACCTACAGTATCTCCACATTCTGTAAGTTCTGGTCCAGTGCTGTAGATAGGTCTGGCACATGCCACTAGAGGAAAAAGATATCCTGTTTTTTTTTTTTTTTTTTGGACTATTTCTTGAGCGGCACAGACTGATGATGATGCGTCAGGTGTTTGGTGGAACGTGTGCATGAGGGACCATGTCAGAACTTAAATATGACTAAATCCAATGTATCCATAAAAAGACGTGTCTTTTCAGTTGTTGTTCTTTCACATAGCGATGGGGACTCTCAATGAGATAATGCAAGGAAGGAAGTAAAATGATAATCCTGTCAAAATCTGAATGTGGAGAAAAGGTGTCAGGGACCATCATCCATGTCAACTATTGACATGGATGGTGTGAGATTGTGAGTATTTTTGCCACCTCTGGATGGCACTGACTAAATTCACTTGGGTTAAAGCTTATAGAAGTTCAAATCTAAACACTGAAATTAACATAGTGGATGTGCAATGAAGTTTAGGGTATGTTTCCAACATACCCTAAACTCATCTCATAAAACTCATAAAGGTTCCAGTCCGGCCCATGGGAGGAGCTTGCAAAGTGCAAAAATTACACTGAAGATATTAACAGTCAAGGATGTCCAACTGGTTTTAGTTCAGGAGCCACATATAGACCAATGTGATTTAAAGTAAAATAATAGCATGATACGATTAACAATGACTCCAAATTTTCTTCTTAGTTTAATGTCAAAAAAATATTACAATATGCCTATAGATAATGAAAACTCCAAATTTTTCTCTTTGTTTTAGTGCAGAAAATAACATTAAATCATGAAAATATTTACATTAACAAACTATCCTTTAACATCTCATAAAACCTCATGTAAGGGCTTAGGTTTTGAGATTTTCTAGGGGTCATTAATAAACCATTTGTGCATGTGCCAACAGTACAAAATTCACCTGGTGTCTCTATAAAGTTTTAAGTTTTTTCGAGTACCTTTATCTCCATGAGAATAATAATCCTTACAGTGTGGGGCCTTTGAAACCTCATGCAATTCAGACCAAAACCATGTTCATTCAACTGGAGCTTCACTGTGCACTTGAGAGCTGAGTGTTCATGTACTAGTTTGAAGCAGTGGACTTGCTGTATTTTGTAATTTTGCAAAAGGAATGAAATGGTAGGGGCTTATGTCAATAGAAACAGGTTAACTTTTACATGGTTATCAATGGTCTGAATGAGCGATGAATGGTTTTTGAGTCATTCAGTAAAACTTGTAACCCAGTACTTATCTAACAATGACACGGTCAAACGTTAATGTACAAAATGTGCATTTGACTCAACATTTGATTCAAAGTTTGTTGAAGTCGAAAGTGCAGGGACAGTCTAGAGTAGATGCAGCTCAATTCAAGGAACATGTTGATGTAATGCGAGTTATAACAAGTCACAAAATATATTCATGTTTATTCTAGTGCCCCCTGGTGGTTCAGATTGGAGTCAGATTTTCAGCCTTGAATCAAATAGGCCTTTGCATCACTGTGGGTCTACTCCCCATGGCCAGTTTTAATAAAGAAATAAATATCTAAATCAGGGGTGTCAAACATGCGGCCTGTGGGCCAAAACCGGCCCGCTAAAGGTTCCAATCCGGCCCATGGGAGGAGCTTGCAAAGTGCAAAAATTACACTGAAGATATTAACAGTGAAGGATGTCCAACTGGTTTTAGTTCAGGAGCCACATATAGACCAATGTGATTTAAAGTAAAATAATAGCATGATACGATTAACAATGACTCCAAATTTTCTTCTTAGTTTAATGTCAAAAAAATATTACAATATGCCTATAGATAATGAAAACTCCAAATTTTTCTCTTTGTTTTAGTGCAGAAAATAACATTAAATCATGAAAATATTTACATTAACAAACTATCCTTTAACAAAAAAAAACGTGAATAACCCGAACAAATATGAACAACCTGGAATGTCTAAATAAAATTAAGTCCAATGTTAACAATATTCTGCCTGTTATTATATATTGTGTGCCTTTGTACATCTGATCCATGATGCACATGAATAAATGATAAGTTGAGGCATAATATTGTTAAAATTGCACTTATTTCTCTTAAGAAATTTCAATTTTTTCAGGTTATTCGCATCTTTTGTTTGGATGGTTTGTAAATGTAAATATTTTCCTAATTTAATGTACTTTTTTTTTTGCACTAAAAGAGAAACATTTGGAGTTGTCATTATTTATAATTTATTGTATTATTATTTTACTGGTCTGGCCCAGGTGAGATAAAATTGGGCTGAATGTGGCCCCTGGAAGAAATGAGTTTGACACCCCTGATCTAAATGGCCCTAATAGTCTAAATAATCATGTGAAAGAACTAAAATCATCTGAATACTGTTTGACAAACGAGAGGCTGCAGAGGTGCTTATAAGACATCAAAAAAGCTTCAAGACTCAAATGCATGAAACTTATAGTTTTTTATTATTAATACTCAACACTTCAGTTTGTTCATCATGTACAAAGAGAAAGAATAGTCTTATTTGAGCACTTATAATTGTAGATATCAGTATTATCCTTATTAGAAGTACCTTAATGATGTTTTTGCAATTTTGTCATGACGTGGTTAACTCCGTTATTGAGATTACTTTAATCATTTCCATACAAAAAAAAGAAGGTAAATGTTTTCCCCCAATATTCAGTATTTACACAACCTGTACAATTATTTGTTTTTGTGTAGTTTTCTGTCTGTATGGTGTAAAAATTTTGGCATTATTTCAAAGAAAAGGGCCACAAAAAGAGAAAAAAATGGCCAAGAATAATATTATGTATATCATTATGTATACAATTGATACTATTCATTATGTTACATTTTGTCAACCCACAGTTAATTTAATCAGTGAATATGAGTGTTTTCATCGCTTTCTGCTCATCTTGTGAAATACATTTAGTAGCAACCCCTTACGTCATGTTAACAGGCAAAATAAAGTGTTTTAAAAGTGTGTGAAATAGTGAGCAAAAAAAAGTGTACACAATTTAATAGAAAATTTTAAGTGCATCAATATAAATGTCAATACATATTTAAACACATACACAGAGACAGACCTTTAAAAACACTAGAAAACAAGCTATGAATAAATAATGGGCTGGAAAATGACGCTAAATCTTTTGAGCTTCAATTCAGTCGTATTCACAGTTTTTCTCGTCTTTATGAGATAAAAGTTATACAAGTGGCTCAGTCCCCACTAATACTGATGGAAAACAAACATCTCAAATACAGTTTCTATGAAAAAAAAAACAAACAAAAACAAAACAAACTTTTCCACGTGTGACTGTAGCCGATTCATCAGTCCCTGCAGCTGACCATGTCATGCTGTTATTTGGTCCCTGTAACACGTCAGCTGAGGTGATATTTACATTTACCTCCATCTCCAGATGTTCCAGCCCCATTAAACTGGCCAGAGCCATTTGTCTTGTTGTAAAAAAAAAAACCAGAATGTGACACAGTATTTTTGCTCTACATGAACCGTATGAACAAATGTGTTGTGGCGTGCTCGTGTGCAGAGAAGGGAGGCTCGGGCCAGTTTTGGCCTGAAGGGAAATAAAGACTTAGGACGAGCCTGCTTCCTCTGCATCACTGCCCGACCTGCACACGCTGAGCAGCTGGGAGAGGGCGAAGGCCTGATGATAGCATGTTTACCACAGTGTCAGATGCACCTTGACTGTCCAACTGGTAGCTGGAAAGTGGACTTAGCCAAGCCTTCCACTGCTTAAAAAAACCAACATAAAACCCCAACAGGACCTGATATATTGGCACATACAGTGTATTGTAAGAGCATGTTCAGTCATGCTGTTTATTGCAAATGAGGAGAATGAACTTGTATGAAAAATATGCAAAGCTAACAGTGTTTATGTGCGCACAGATAACATTTTTCACTTTTCAATCAACCCTCAGACATGAAAGCAGTTGAGGAGAAAAACAGAGGAGAGATGAATTTCTTCTCTGAGGGCTGGGGAAAAGATTATAGAGACTTATTGGAATCAGTGGCGTACAGAAGAAGAAGAGGAGCGGGGAAATTATTTATGACGGCACGAGGACAAAATTGCATATGTACACAACAATTTACAAATTATATTTCCCGTCCCACACTGAGAAACAAGCAGTGTACAAAGGTTGGGCAAAATAAATTACAATCTAAAACATTTCTGTGTTTTCGCTGTCAAATAACAGAGTGTAGTAAGATGTGAGTTAAAACAGAGCAACAACAGCTGATTCCCCTGAAGCAAAACCAAAATGAGATATGACAGAACAAATGTTTTACCTTTTAATAAGGGGTTGCACAAATGCATTTCAGCTCCAAATGGATTCTCGCTAAAGATGAAACTACACTCTTTCATGGTTTTCAACAGTACTGTGCTGAAATTCTCAGCAATATTACCCACAACACCACTGGGAAACGCCCAGTGTGCGTTTGTGTGTACATGTGTTTATTTCTGTGTGCATGTGTGTACATATATTTATATATATATATGTGTATATATATATATCTTCCTTTACCACAGTGATGTCTATCCCAAACGTAGAGAGGGAACAGGATAGGCCGGGCCAACGATGGCTCTAAATTCTGTGTGCAATCACCATTAGAGCCCAGGTCAAAAAACGGGCAACAAAAACACAAATATCTTGTAAGTTTTTAACAAGGATTGCTGCTTAAAAATGAAGGATCACAATATACTGCCTCTATATGCAAATATCATCTATGTATACATGTAATATTGTATTACATAAATGTGTAGATAATTGGATTTATCTGAAAAAGCATGAAGAATAGCTTACCTTAAAAAGAGAGAATCTAACACAATTCAAGGGAAACTTAGCAAAGACTCCTAAAACTAAACTTTCCCCTTTTATCACCAAAACGTCTACACCTACAGTAAATTATCCTCAATTTCCAACACTTTAGTGAAAATAAGAAAAAGCATAATTCTTAACATAATCATTATACTGATTGGTAAACTATCATAATTAAGTAAACATGAGATTGAAAGAAAAAGAGGTTCAATTATATCACTTATGATTAGTAATATTTGTGTCTTAACTATATTTTGCATATTTTTGTTTGTGTATTTTTTATTTTTATGACTTTTTATTGTCGTTTTATTTATTTCTTAAATTGCTGTAAAACATATTGAAAGTTACATCCTGTCTGTCTGTTTACTGTACAAAGTGAAAAGAGTTAAATATATTATTTACAAGGAAAAGATTGAACATACTAATGCTGACACTGATTGATGCCGACTCCAAAGTCATTTTTCAGCCCCTTCCTATTTCCTCGTCGTTTGCCGTCCTCCCACCTCTCCTGCTTATACCGTCTCGCTGATAATGGTCGACCTGAACTTTCAAAATGTGTGCGTATAAAAATTCCAGAGATCCCAATCTATTTATAAGGAGAGTCATGTGGAGGCGGGGG
>JAPQRQ010000027.1:3203154-3214212 GCA_037367365.1 Apogon talboti | reverse complement strand
GGCTGGGGGGGGTCGGGATGATAAGGCATGTCTACTGAGTGCCTGAACCTACAATAAGTAAAAGGTCCTGTGCAATAAATGAGGCCTCTACAGCTGAAACGACTTTCCACATCAGTTCTAAAAAAAAAAAAAGAAAAAAAAAAGCTGGAACGCTTTTTGCAAAATGGCCGCTGTCAGTGTTAAAGAGGCCTCTCTCAAATAGACATCCTCCTCAGCTCAGGCTTTTATCAGCATCATTGTCACAGGGCAACAACACTTTTGTAGCTTTCGCCTACAGATACAAACACTGCATATATTAATCACGCACAACGTCCGAACAAAGTACACCACAAAGCTTTCCTCAGACCGCTTAGTGAAAAGTGAAGCCTTCTACGAGATACTAGTGAGAGGCCGAAAAAAGTAAGTGCCTGATGACTGTTGTCATGTAACCTGAATAAAAGAGTTGGTCTAAAGGCTGCCATACTGTGAAATAAGACGTGGTCTTTCTGTGACAGTGGGACATCCTGAATACAACTGTGGCAGGTTCATAAAGCGCTGCCCGTACTTATATGAAATAATTTTACGAAGTTATAAAACATCTCTAAACCATCAGCAGCAGCGGCGGCAGCAACACCTCAAGCCTGCTGTAAATTTTTACTGCAGTTTTGGCTCATAAACACAACGAGAAAGAGAGAGAGGAGCGAGAGAGAGAGAGAGAGAGAGAGAGAGAAAGAGAACACCCAAGCAGCCTAAAAAAGAGCATGCTGGTCTGTCCTGGTGCTGCTGCGCATGGACCACGTGTGAACTGGAGGAAACATCCACTGGAGACCATTAAGGCACGTCCTTCCTCTCAGTATCTTCAGCTATCAGCTTCTGACGAAACGCGTCGTTCACAGTTAACACAAGTGGACAAAAAACTCTATGTGTTAAAGTGTGTGCACTTGAATCGTAATGTGTTGAAACATCAAATAAGGATCTGTAAGCTCTTAAACGCGTCTTCGAGATCCTGTTTTTCCACAAGGAGCAAATAAACATATGATCATGGAGTAAAATATTCCACAGAAAACAGAAGAACAGGAGTAAAGGACTCAGTCTTTCTTGCTTGTTGGTTGAACTAAACAACCTTCCTGGTACCACCAGGGGCAGACAGAGGTTACAACTACAGGTACTAAAACAGTAGTGAAATATTGTACCAACAGAACAGAAAACAAGAAAAACTTAGTGAGATTATAAGCATTGTAAGTGTTATCATAATCAATACTAACATCTTTGTTATTCACAATTATTGTTGTTCTTATACCCTGTGTTTTCTATAAGAATATGTTATTATCATTCATGATTGTATTTCTCATTGCAAACAAGATCAGCTCTTTTGGCGTCAGGGGTGAGGAGGAGGACGAGGAGGAGGAGCGAGGGAGAGGGAGAACAGAAGAGTGGGATGGAGAAAAATGGACAGACCAGGCTGTCTCCTTCCAGTCATCTCCTGTGTCGTAGCTCTGCTAAACGTGACAATGTCTCCTTTCTGCTCTGACACAGGGCCAGATGGGCAGTTCGCTTCTCTCTCTCCGATCTCGCAGTCTTTTTCCTCCCTCCGTGGGAGCTCTCAGACAGCCCATCAAATCTCACCAAGGCTCACACATTCCAGTATCAAGCTAAGATGAGGTGTTGCCTCTTCGCGATAAAAATCAAGTACATTGACTTCTGCCTCGCTGGTGGACGAGGTGATGGACTCGAGCTTGAGTATGTTTGTGAGGTGGAGGGGAATGTGAACTGTGTGTGGACATAAAAGTAGAGTAGCTTTGGCCATTTCTGAGAGAGGGTTAAATCCCACAGCTCCTCAGGGTGTCCTGATTTTTTTGTACCTAAGTTTCTTACAAAATTCCCTTCCATTTCTAAATCACACCCTCTGCCTGTTATCGCCAGTCAGTCTTTCCCTCCTGTAGCTTACGTCGTCTCAGATGGACTATGGTTGCAGTGTGTGGACAGTGTTTTTTTAAAATCATCCCTGATCTTCTAACACTACACGCCTCCATTCGTCTCCTTCTACCTCGTCGTTCTCCGCTCCTCCTCCCACCATTATTTCTCTCACACGTCAGACTCAATGCTGGAGAGTTTCTCGTACACATGGCCATTGCTTCCATTGAAGGGACGCGGGGGGCCGACCCCCAGCATCGAGCCGTGGTGGTTCAATCCACCCAGGCTGAGCTCTTTTGGGAACCGGGGTGTGACGTTGGACATCACCCCGGCCGTGGCAGACGCTGGCAGATATGACGTCGTGCTCATCTGGCTCCTAAAGTCACTTCGGCTGTTTTTGGCAACTTGTTGCTGCTGCTGTTGCTTTTTCATGTAATATTGTTTGGCTCCGTGCATCAGACACTGGTCATCACCAAAAGTAGGAATAAAGGGGTTTTGGTTTACCCGATCAGGGTAAAGAGATTTTGATAAAGAGAATGCTGCCCCGCCTCCTCCTTCCATCAAAGACCTATCCCTGTCTCTCATGTCTCTCTCTCCGAAGGAGCGGCGGTGAAGGCCCTCACCGCCTCGGAACAAACCAAAAGGCGAGCCGGGTCCTTTCCGGCTGTCACCTCCGTAAAACAACGGGTCCCTGTCTCTTTCCCTTTCTCTCTCTGAGCCACCGTGACGCTCAAATATGTGTGCAAAAGGGCTGGTGCCCTCCATGTAGCGTTCTTTCTCCTTCAGGCTAACACTCCTGGGTGGGGGCAGCATCCCCGCCATACCAGCACCACCCATCCCTCCACCTCCTAAGCCCCCTATCAAACTCCCCATCCCACCTGACTCCTCTTTCTGAAGGTCAACAAAGGCGTCATATGAGTGCTGTCGCCTAAGTGGCTTTCCAAATCCGCCTTTCCTCCTTTGTTGGGCCTGAGATTGAGACTGGGGGCCTGCACCCATTCCTCCCCCTCCTACCCCACCTTGCCCTCCCCCCATCTGTTCCAAGAGGTGGTTGTTGTCCTCACTGATGTCGTAGAGGTTTCCTGTCTTTTTACAGCCTTCACAGCGCATGCAAGTTGCAGAGCTTGGGCGGCTGTTTCCTCCGCCTCCCGATGACCCACAGCTCATGCTACCACCATACCCGCCACTGCCCCCTCCTCCATGCAGGGACATCTGCTTGCCCCCTCCTCCCCCGCTGGCCCGACAGTTCCTGCATTCCCACTCTCCCCCTGCCAGGCCAGATCCTCCACCACTCTTTGAATCAGATTTTTTGGGTTTGCTCTTCAGAAAGTCATCCACTGGAACCAGGGAAGTGCAGGTCGCCACCCCTCCTTCTCGACTCCCAGGGCCTTCTGTCAGGTCCACATGTTCCCATTGAGGTACGCCCTCTTTTGGCCGAAACTGGTCCAAATAAAAATCCCTAACGCTCTCTTTTTCTCTGAAGAGATAGTTCCCATCATTGTTTCCTCCTCCGCCCCCTCCTCCTCCTCTCTTGCGTTCGGGGGGTAAAAGTGGCGGGGAGGTAGAGCGTTGGCTGTGGTAGTGGTGGTGGCTGATGTGATAAGGTTTTCTCCTGTAGCCCAGCTCAATCTCGTCCAGCTCCCGTCTGGACTTGGCAGAGGCTGGCCTCTTTTTCAAGCTATCACGGTATTGTTTACGTTTCTTGGCATTACCCTCAAGGTTTCCATATGTGACAGTGTGCGTGGAAATATCTGAGACGTCAGAACGTATATTCCCATCGTCATCTCCTCTCCCTCCACAGTAGCCATGCCCTGGGATGTAGGTGGAGCTTGAAGCGCCTCCCTTGAAGGAGAACTTCCCATACAGGTCAGGCAGGCCACCCTTGAAGCTCTGTCCTGAGGGGGGAGTCTGTCCGGACAACAGGTCAAATTTACTCATGTTTCTGTGAGTCAGTGCTGAACAAGGCTGGGTAGTGAAAATAGGGGCCACTCCTCCACCCAGGCTGTCACAGTCGAACATGCCGCCCTCCAGAGAACTAGCACTGCCCAAACTGTGGGGTCTGTTAGGGGGAGGCCCGCTGAGCCCTAGTGTTGAGCCATGGTGGTGCAGGTAGTGGTCCTGGTACAGATTACTGTCTTTTAGGTGGAGGTTTCCAAACGTCCTCTCCACCTCACTGATGTAGTCGCTGAACATGTTGTCTTCTGGTATGTAAGGTGGCTTGCAGTCAGAGTGGCCTGCCAAGCTGCGCCTGTGCTCCGAGATATCATAAACAGAAGATTCACGGCGGATGAAGTCCAGAGCGCTGTGTGGAGAACCGTTCACCCCTGACAGGGAGGCCATGTTCTTGGCGGTGCGTAAGAGGCGCATAATGTTGGAATGGGTGTTGTTCATGGTGGCTGATGGTGAGTTTAATGCTGAGCTGCTTTTCTCTTCAATCTGCACCCCGTGAATACAGCTGTAGATTCCCTGTATGGGAGAAACAGAGGAAGGCGCATTAGAGAGTTAGTCTTTGGTTTATATGCCAAATTTAAGTTGCCAAAAAGATTGTGAGTTAAAATGCATGCTGTTGCAAAGCAAAGTATCAAAGTGATTATTAAGTCCCTCTGAAATCAAATTCACAAGTGTTGCATTAGAGTTTGACATCTCCTGGAAAACTCAACCTGCACTTGAATGTCTACACTAATTTTGCATCCAAACTTTCTTAACCCCTGCAGAGATCCTACATGCTAACTACCAGTTATGGGTTGTCACCATGGAACAGTAAAGTGCTGCTATTCAGATCTGACACATCTGTAAAACCGATGACAGCATGCCTACAAACTGTAAACAGGTTAGATATTACTCTTTGTTTTCAGTTTGTACAATATTTAAATTTTGTGTTTTAAACCATTGAGCACTAAATAAGGAGATTATAAAATCTGTGACATTATTACAGCTCCGTCTGTGCACCCATTGGTTGCATATTTGAAAACTACTTCACGTGGCATGGGCATGGTTTGCATTTTGCATCTGGAATCCAGGTCTAATCATCTAATCATGGTCATCACTGGACTGTTAACACAGTGTTAAAAAAATCAGAACAAAATGGTTATTTTCGGAGTGGGGTTAGCCTCCATAGATTTCTTTTCACAGGAAACACATAAATATACAAAGCAAATAACACTCCACTAGCTGTTTCATGGGGACTTTATGTGTAAATAGTTTTCCCAGCCTTTTTTACTCTAGTGTGCAAACAAAGCAGTCAGAACAGCTCAAGTACCCCTTTACTGACTCGCTGGATTTAATATTTCCAAGACTAATATTTACATAGTGTCTGTTGTTAGAATATTTTTTATACAATCAACTACAATTTTAGGTGTTTACTTATACATTTTGCTCACTATTATTAGCTGACACTTAGGTTAGCTAACACTGAACAATGAATACATTTAACCCTATACTCCATACCATACCCTTACATTTAGTTTGCTACATGTACCACCTGATAATGTTTCTTCCATTTTGATAACTATTCTAACTTCTGTGCTTGCTAGCTAACAAGTTGTCATGTAGGTTACTCTAAACAGTAACATAATTTCCTAGTTTTGTCAATGGTTAGCTCAATACATTTTTTACTAAATGTTTAACAATGGATTAGCATAATCTTAACGTTAACAAGAAGTTGGTTTCTTTATTAAGAATGGGACATATATATTTATACTGCACCCTGGTCAAATATTTTTAGACACTAGATGAGGTAAAGGGAGCACAGCTCTCTCTGCTAAAGCCATCAATACCATGCCAAATCAATAGTAAAAGAGGATTCAGCAAGTAAAAACAAGTGGTGTACTAGTGTGAGAGAACCGGGGAGAGTGCAGCAGACCAAACTGGATGAGGATTTAAAGAGGACAGTGTAGCCACTCGGTAAATGATTGATAAAGGCAAAGGGGTTGTAAAAACCCCTGGGTCCTGCTGGTCAATATCTTTAATCAATGTGATTAGAATTCAGCTGAACAATATCCTCCGGCAGTTATTAAATACCTCAGTTTCCACTAGACTCTCAGCGGCCACTGGCCATGACACAATCCCTCGCTGAAGAGAAAGGCCACGCCAAGGAGACGCTCGCTGAACGTTAAAGTGACAGAAAGATAAACTGCCCCATTTGCATTCAGTGATGTACGATACAATATTCAGATAAAAATGGATGTACAGAGGAGAGCAAACCAGGCATGACAGATGGGGACGGTGGAGGATCAGATCAATTCCAAACAATGATTTTACTCAGTTTTTCTAGACATCCGAATAGATGGCTATGGAAGTAAAGGCACGCCGTGGTCATCTTTAACCATCAGAGACCGGCTGACCTCTGTCTTGCTTCACACTGCGGCGGGTCACGACCGTGTCGAGAGGTTGGAGTTCATGTCATTCTCCACCTTCTCTGCTGCTAAGTTATGACTCCTTTCCACCACCTCCTCCTCCCATATTCACTGATATGACTCGTTGACCTCACACCTCCTTCTCCTAGACGCTCGTTTCTGGTTGTTAATTAGCAGTATGGGCTAGGTCTGCATTGCAGCAAACAGGCCTTCATCCCTCACTCCACTTTCATAGAAAATGTTATCACTTCTGTTAATTTCACAGTCTGTTAACAGCCAAGTATTTAAAGCTTGACTAAGAGAGGTTAACACAAATACAGAAATGACTTAAGTGTATTCTGGAAACATAGAAACCTTTGAAGATGAAGACAAATGTAGACTCCTACCTGCATGTTTTGGTTTTTTTTCCCCTGTAGTGTTTGATTCGTCTCCATCTCATCTGTGTTTCTTTTTTCCATCTGCCTGTTTACATAATTTATCATCCCTTCATCCCTTTTGTTTTCTTGTTTTTTGTCATACCGATTCCACCCCACCTGCTGCTGAATCTGTCACATCTTCCCTCCCATAACATCTGCGACATCATCCGATCTTTGGTTGAATTTTTTTGCGGAAAGTGTCCAACTCAAGTCTTAGGGCTTTGACCTTTTGTTTTAAGCCCTTTCTGATAGACCAGTAAATTAGTAGCAACAACCACGATCGCGAAGTTCATAATGTAGTGCATCAAACCTTGGACGTTTGACAAAGTGATTGCTGCTTTGTATTCAACAGCAGATTTTGTCTACTCCACATGCCCACAAAATGTAACAGTTGGCAGATTGCTGCCGGCCCAGCGCTACAGTAACTGATTATTTGGGCAGGATGTGTGAATAGCAATAAGTGTGGCCTAAGGGTTCCTAAGAATTTTCAATTCACCACGGGAACATGGCAAAATCTATAAGCGATTACATTGGAAAGGAGAGGCAGAAAATCAACAAATAACTAGCTGCCCCCTTATGTACAATGGCATATTATAGAGGGCCTCCTGTACCGTACGTGTCACATCTCATAATTTAATAGCGCCTGTGTGTGGTGTAAGTATATGGCGGTAAATGCAAATGAGCTGAGGCATGATGTGATGCGAGTACCGTGAATAGAGAAGTGATTAAAGCTCTAATACATTTACTGTTTAAAGTCATTAGAGGCTTTTTAAATCGATATAATTAATTTGTTTCAGTGTTGCAGGTGGGACCTGAAGGAGTCTGTAGCCAGGGGAGGCTTGCTCGCAAAGCTACGGGGTCCTCAGAGGGAGGGAGTGTTAACCGACCATGAAACCGTGACCAACGCCACGTGACTCACGCCAACCGTGACAGATGTCTCATTTTTTACACTGCCGAGCTTAAATGTTAATTGCGGCAATAACAATAAAGTTTATTGGATTATGCTGTGAAATTAAAAAAGCGGAATCAATCTGAGTGGCAGAGCAAGAAAGGAGAAAAAAAAGGCAGAAATGGTTGAGGCTGGGGAGAAAACACTCGAGCAAATGGGAAGGAGACAATGCGGTGCTGTGGCCAGGGATTGTGGGAAGATAATAAAGGATCATTTTTGCTGTTGTTGTTCTGCGATGTCCAGCTCTTTGCTACATATGCAAATTATCCTTTCAACAAATGTTTCCCCTGAATATTTTAACATACTGGAACATCTGGCTGCACTGGTGGACACATACTGTTCATTTGTGCTGTCACATAGTAGCAAAGACGGGGGTAATTTCTGCAAATGAGACCAATCATCGAATTTTACACAAAGTGTAACTGCTCTCAGATCCAGTTCCCATACAAATTATAATGATGTAATAATCAAAAACGACACCAACCAGCCTGTCTTTGGAAATGAGAAGTAAACTGACATTTTAGCAACTGATATTTTACACCAACAGATGCAAAGGCGCGCACACACAAACATAAACAAGGCGACAGCGATGATGTAAAATTAACACCGTACAAAATAATCAAAGTTGGGCAGTGAAGCGTAATATTAGAGCAGAGGGGGGAAAATGTTGTGTTGTTTTTTGTTTTTTTTTTTTCTGTAGCCTTGCTTTCCTGGCACTAGCAGTCCCAGCACCACAGCAGCATATCAAATGGAGGGAGAGAGCAGCAGTGTGTGGCTCTGTGCTGTAAATTAGCCACGTGGTTTAGCCTGCAGCGGTTCACCTTCAGAGGCACACAGTGAATTACACCGGAGCCATGTCAAAACAATTGGAATGCAAATCAAATACCTCGGGGTGACTTTGGTCTCCTGGGATCCAGTAATCTACCCTCTCCGGTTCTCTGGCTGATTTTTGTTGAGTGAAATATTGATTTCGGCTCAACATTTTGTAAATATTTACCCTGTAGAAAGGCCTAAGTACCACAACAAAAGCAGAAAGCTCCTGTACCCATGAGCACTTTGGGAGTTGAGAATATGGTTCTGCCACTTCAGGACACACACTCAGGTACAATTTAAGGATCTCTATCCTGAGCTGTAAATAACAAAGCACTTCCAATTAAGGGACACTGAATCAAGCTGATTGCATAGAGGTGAATACCAACTAGTGAAGGTGACTTACCTATGTAAAAGCAGACAAAAACACTCATCCATTAATATCAACCTGTATTAGCCATTAAATGCCTGAACTCACCTGTTTTATATATTTTCTTTCAAAACTGCTGAATTAAAAAGTGATGACCATCAGAGTTTAATTTTAGGGTTCTCTTTACCATAAAATGAGGATCACACTTTCCTCATCAGTATTGTGTGTCATTTAAATATTTTGAAAACCATACAAATGTAAGTTTTAAAGGCTTCGTCAGCTGTAAAACTGCTTTTACTGATTTTTCTCCAAAATTATAGAATGAATTACGACTCACATTATATACCAGTTTTAAAGTAATAAGCCGAATATTTCTTCTTAATTAATTTATTTGCTTATTTTATGTTTCGATTTTTACATTTTTAACTGTATAAATACACAGCCTGGTCAAAAAAAAAAGCAATCAGCACTTGTTAGACCGCTTTTAGCTTTGATTATTATTCTTTGGGTCATTGTTTTGATAAGATTATGCCTTGACACAACATTTATTTCTGTCCACAGTTGCTAAGATCTTGTATTGATGATGGGACAGTCAGTACTGTGTAAAATCGTCATCATTACATCCCATAGTTTCTCCATGGGGTTCAGGTCTGGTGTTTAATGCTCTTGAAACAGGAAAAGGAAGTTTTTCCTCGCCACTGTTTGCTCCTGGAGGATTATGTTGGGTTTCTGTAAATTGGCTTGAGAGTCTGGTTTAGACCAGCTCTATATGTAAAGTGTCATGAGATAACTTCTGTTATGATTTGGCGCTATATAAATAAAATTTGATTTTGATTTCTGATGAATCCTGTGTTGTCATCTTTGAATATGTCTGTCACTGATGCTCAGGCCTGGTCATTCAGTATATTCAGGTTTATTTGATCACATTTCTTCCTGGTAGATGATGATTCACCGCTAACCCTCTGGGTTTAATTATGTGTTGAGTCGTCTTTATCTAAACTTCAGTAGTTCCATTCATCTCCATAGCTTTGCTTTGCTCAAACCAATAAGTTTACCCTTCCATCTTTTCTGTGACCATGGGATGTTGGCATGGTTGCATAAGAAATGAAAAGCTACTACTTGCAGCCGAAATATATTAATCACTGCAGTAATTATCCAGTGGAAGGATCTGAACTATTTAGTTTGTTGAATCCAGGTGGGTACTTTTTTTGACCAGGTTGTGAGCAATTAATTCTGGTTTGACTGCGTTGAAAAAGCACTACATTACTAAAGTTGTTTGTTTGGTATATGCTTGAGAGGTGAGGATTAAGAAGTGTTTTTATTTGGCTCAGCTGTTCCCAAATTATTGCGGTAAAATGTGTTATGACCGTGCTTCTGCTGGGTTTTGTTATTATTTCACTTACTGTCCTGGTTCTGTCTTAAACAGATGTTTCTGGTACTGTCCATCATAACATTTGTAAAACTACAATCAGTGGCCAGCTGCTGTCTGTGTTTATAGCACTGCATCAAAGTGATTGATGCGTTAATGAACACTGATGCTTTCCTCCTCCCTCTTCCCACCCTTTCCTCACCCTGCTGATGCTGAAAACGAAGCCGGGCCGGCCGGAGCAAACGCCCATGAAGCAGAAGCGCAGCTGCCAGTAGAACCAGTGCTCGCAGATGAAGGTGATGAGGGACAGAGCCATGGCGGCGCCGAGCATGTAGAAGACACCGGCCATGTTGTCCACGTCCAGCTGACTGGACATGACTTCGTTCTTCTCGTGGTGGCAGATTCCAGTGAGCCACAGGGACTCCAGCTCCTCCATTTCACCTGAATGAAAGAAGCAGAAGATATGAACGCAGGAATGAGAGAATCGAAGGCAAGAGACTGCGCGTCAACCAGCATGCAGCCTGTTTCAGTCGCTCCTGAGTTTTCCCATAGTTTTAAACTTTTTTCCCCTTACTTTCTTCATCTGTTTTTTAGTACTTAGTTGTAATTGTGTCACACTTATTATGTGTATTTCTTTAATTATCATATTGATAATATATTGTCTAGTGCATATTGTACAAATTGCTGTTGTAATTTTGTGTCTTAATTGAGTGTCTTAATATAATATGTATATTTGGTATATGTATATTTAGAGCTTTACATATACTGTATATGTAGGCTATATATATATGTGTATATATATATATATATATATATACATATATATATATATATATATACACACACACACACACACACATACATACATACATACATACATACATACAGTATATGCT
>JAPQRQ010000027.1:3160362-3174638 GCA_037367365.1 Apogon talboti | reverse complement strand
TGGTCTCCAGGGTCTGTAAGGTCCACCTCTGCATGAACAGTGAGTGTACCTGCTCTGTTAGGTACCATGAAGTACTGATGTTCAGAGGGTTAATGTGGATGTGGACAGGGGTCTGGACCAGCACTGATGGACTAATGTTCTGAAAGTGATGTTCTAAGGTTCTACAATGCATGTTCCTTTCACTTTATGTGTGTTTTTCTTATGTTTTATATATTTTTCTTGGATTTTTGTTTTTGCCACACACGGGCAAGGAACCAAATATGGTAACTTCATTGACCTTGATTGTCTACATGACATGTATATATCTTTTTTAATTTCACAAAAGTCATATAGTCTTGTTACGTCTTCCAATAACACACTAAGGTTGACCTTTTGAACTGCAGAGTATTTCTATGAGTGAACTGTAAAGGGTTAAGTGTGTGTTGGATCCACAGCGGAGCTCCAGCTTCAACAATGGGAAACATCAAACCCTGGGTGGTCTGGTGTTGGTGAAACCTGGAGCTACATCCGCGAGGCTCCGCTGGCGGACCCACTGACCTCCTCACAGGCCTGGCAGCTGATGGCCTCCTTCACTCGGGCCTTCTCCATCTGAACATCCTCATCCTCGTTCATCCCGTCCTCTGGGTTCCGCTCCGGTTTAGGGTTGGACTTGGAGGAAATTCTGGAGCAAAGGGAAAGAACGTGGTGACGTTGACGTTGTCCTTTCACCACCGTCTACGCTGGAACCTGCAGACCGCTTGAAGACGGTTAAGGGAGTCACCTGCAGAGCTGGTCACTCTTCATGGTCCTCCCCCCGTAGTGGATCTCCATCCAGCGAAGCAGACACAGAAGGAGGATACACTGGAGATAAGGCTGATGAGGAGCAGAGGTGAACGGGTCAGTAAGACACAGACGTGGTCTGATGTCACAGTATTTATGGAAATGAGGTCAAACCGACACATACGGCCACGACTGCGATCAGCAGGTTCTTCCATAAGAAGTTCTCCTCATACAGAGACGGAAGAAACGTCGCCTGTAAACATGAAAATACAAGTCAAATCATTAACACACTTTATTATTCACTGGACACAAACATCTCCACAGCAGATGAAACATAAAAACCATACGATGAACGATCCGAGGCTTTAACGGATGATGAAACCACCTGCTGCCTATGACGGTTACAACCACAAACCTGCACTGTACGGCATACAGCAGGGGTTAGTGGTGAAGAAAACACAGGATTCAAGTCTAAGAAGGGGACAAGAAACAGACGCATGGTTCTACAACCACACAACACCACTGGAGCGGAACATACAGTCAGTGAAGGGGTCAGTATTTTACAACAGAGAAAGGCAGCACTTATAGAGTGTATAAACATCTGTCACAGTCAATGAGCAGGGGCAGGGGCAGGGGCAGGGAAAGGAGCAGGGGCAGGGGCAGGGGCAGGGGCAGAGGCAGGGGCAGGGGCAGAGGCAGAGGCAGGCACAGGGACAGGGGCAGAGGCAGGGGCAGGGGCAGGGACAGGGGCAGAGGCAGGGGCAGGGGGCTTTAAAAGGAGGATTACAGGGATCTAAAATTATTAAGTCAGTCATTCTGGTCTCACCCACTTTAATCTGGAACCTCCAGTAAATGATCTCATGGTTCATCTTTATTTCTTTTTCCTCTTTTTATTAGATCTTAGCACAAAGAGAAGTCTTGATGTCTGCCATGTCAGGGTTTGATTGACAGCTCTGTAAAACAGCTCATTTTTTTATACAATTCAATTCAGTACTTTGCTGTCATTGTAAAAAAAAAACACAGCTAATATTTAAGCGTCATCCAAACTGACATAGCAGATAATACTAGGCCAACTGAGAGAGCTCCTAGCTGCTGCATCTATGCACACTGCCATCTTGTCATAAGATAAAGATATGATAATAAGTGAAATAATAATATAATAAAACATTTTTATGAAAGACAGTGTAATTGTAGTTGTAGCTCATGTTCGCCTAACAAGACTGCAAAATGAAATAGCATTAGCTGACCCATGAGGCCTCACAGACACCTCAGAGGGGTCATTTCTGGCTTCAAAAACTGGAACTGGTTTAAAAATGGCAGTTCAGAAACAAACAGGAGGTGTACCACTTCCCTGGTTCAGTTCTTATCTACAGTCGATGAGGTTGACTAAAGTTTGATTCACAGTTACACACAGTGACATGTGGAAGCCTGTGCATGTGGTGATCATTGAATGTATAAAAGAAGTCGTCATCATCTGTTCTGAAGCCTGGAGGTTTCTTTTTGGCTGTCACCATTTTGGCTTTTTAAACTAGAGGATGGAGCTGAGGAAGTGTGAAAGGAAGAACCTGCCAAGCTGCAGCTACTGTACTTAAAAAGAAGAAAAGCTACTCACGAGGGATGGTATAACAAAAGTCATTTCAGCTACTTGTTAAATGTAGTTAAATATATCACAGACAGTTGTGATAACATTTCTGCATTATCTGTTATTATATTGTCACTGCTAATAACTACTCCTTTAAAAAATATATCACTGCAAATACTGTAAATAATATTCTCTTTTAGCACTACTATGGCTTGTAACTTGTTTCTGTTTTATTTTGATTCATTTTTTTTCTGTTTTATCTGCCTACTATGCCACCTCTTGGCCAGGTTGTCACTGTTAATAAGAACAGGTTTTCAATTGACCTACCTGGTAAAAAAAAAAAAGATGAAATAAATAAATAAAACATTAATGTCAACTTTGTGTAATGTATAAGAGTAGGCTAGTATTGATAGCTACAATAAAGATATTCTATTCTATTCTATTCTATTCTATTCTATTCTATTCTATTCTACTCTATAAGCAATGCCATATTACTTTTAACATTAATCAATGCAGCCCTCTTATGCTAACAGGACACATTTATCAAATATTTACCCTATTAACCAAACCCTTTGAGGGTCTTACTAGTGCAGCCTCTTGACGACAGAAACTGTACAGCTGTCTGTTAGGAAGGAAACATTTCATTCAATAAACAGAAGTGAAGAAAGTCTGATTCAGCGAGTGATCTGTCAGTAACCCCATTCGATCGCAGCCAGGCACGGCGGACCTCAAAGACCTCTATCAGCTCCACTATCTGATAAATGGACGAAATACATTACAAAAGGGCCTCAAGCGCGCTTATAAGACGGTATAAATAAAGAGAATGAGCCCATAATGACTGTTGGAAATAATTAGTGACTGTAGAGAGAAGTTGACAAGTTGAATGGGAGTCTTTTAGAGCCAGGATTTTTTGGAGCCAGCATCTTGCAGCTGTCGGTGGTATTACACTTTAAGATATTTCCGCACTGGCTTCGATTTGAAGCCGTGGTTATTGCGCCGTGTTTGTGATAGTTTTTGAATTACTCGCTCCATGTTGGTTCTGACAGCAACCAAAATGTCTTGTTGCCTCTTCTCCACAGAAACAAGCGATAAATAAAAGAACACTTGTGTTATTTTTGGAAGGCAGGCTTCAAGTGCTTCACATACAAAGACGGCTGAGTTTGTAAAAGCACTGCATAAATGACATTTAGTATGTGTTAGTTTATTAAAGGTATAAAATAACTGCAGAATCGTATTCTTAGTGCAGCACCACTCTGGAGCCTCAGCTGCAGCGTCTTGCTCAAAGGCACCTTTGTCGAGTTGATAATATCTAATCAGCATAGCGCTTATAAAGCTTAAGGCTTAAAATGCTTAAAAAGAGAAAATCAAATGATAAGAGACGCAGATAGAAAAGCACAGAGAGACGCTCATCAGCCAATCAAGACACGACTAACTCACTGGCACGACTCATTCATTTACTTTATCACCTAAAGCCAGCAAATATAACAAGTTGGCATGACAACAGGGCGACAAATTCATGAAAGGCAATCTGGTTTAGTAGTGAAATTCAGTCCAGCCATGACTGATTTATGCCGTTTTTTTGCGTGTTTGTTTCTTCAAAAGCAGGCACGCATGCATCCAAAGACACTGTGTCCTCTCCTCTGCCTCACCCTGTCCCACTGTCTCTCCTTGTTGAGCAGAATGATGACCAGCTTGGGGTGCATCTGGTATCCGTCCTCGCTGAACGACAGATTACGCCCCTCAAACGTCACATTCATCAGGTACCTGTAGAGGGAAACATAGAGCACACAGACACACATCACTTGCTGAAAAATATCTCGGCGGGTGACAGCTCCCCATTTTTTATTCGCTCTATATATCTGTATCTTTTCTCACCCAATGACTCAATTTCCCAAACATTCAAGTTCCATTGTACATCAGTTTATTTTTTAAGCATCCATCATCTCAGACGAGCCCACTGACTAACCGCAAATGCATCATCTGCTATCAGCTTATGTCTAATCAGCTTTTCCATAAATAGATTAATATACATTAGTCATCAGCAGCAGACAGATATTCGAACTCAACGTTAAGAGAGGATTTTAAGACAGAGCTGAAGAAAATTAAGTTCCATAAATCAACGCTCCAATTATCCTAAATGGTACAAATTTTCATTTATTTTACATTTATTTGCCTTGACATATTTTGTGCCCTTATTGGATAGCAGAGAGTAAAGAGGAAACAAGGACAGTATGGGAGGACACGACCTGTATCCGCTTGATTTGATGCACTCCCACATTTTATATTAAATAGATACACATTTACAATTACACATTGTTGTCAATCAAGCTATTATGAAGTTATTATTATTATTATTTTTTTTTTTACCTCTTCCTCTTCTTATGGAATGATTGTGTGACTGGGACTCAATATATAATCATAGAATAGAATAGAATAGATCTTTACTGTCATTGTTACAGTGAAAATCTGTTAAGCAGTTCTGTCTTCTTTTAGCAACAAACAAAGTGCAGAAAGACTTCTATTAAAATATCAAACAAAATACGGAGAAATATAAAAATATCACACAAAATACTGAATACTAATCATTACACCTGGTCAAAGGGGATTACTGATGTGTATAAGTAAGAATAAAAAGAGGAAATGTGTTTGAAAAACATAATTATTACAACTTTATGGGCAACAGTATATAAATTGTACTGAGCAATATAAGCAGATGTTTCAGCTGATGAATCATAAAAGATAGAGGGTTCAGGAGAGAGAGAGGAAAAAGGAGGCAATGTTTGTGCCTGTTGTCAAATGTAAAGTAACTATAAAATACATCAATACTAGCTTGTCGGATTAGTATGTGTGTGTGTGTGTGTGTGTGTATGTGTGTGTGTGTGTGGGTGTGTGTTTGTGTGTATCTGTGTTATCTGAGTTTGCGTTGGGCTGCATGTGTCTGCTTTAGTCTGTGTGTTTGTGTGTTGGAGAAAGAGAAACCGAGAGAAAGCAGCATTGTTTCTGTCAGGTGAAATCATTTCACCTCCCTCTGCCTAAACAGGACACACACGCGTGCGTAGACACACAAACACTCTTAGCACTGTATTCTCTTGCAGTGATTATGGTGAATGTGTGTGGGAGTGTGTTAGTGTGTGTATATGAGAACTGGAATGTTTATGTCAGGTGGACTCAAATCACTTCACCGTCATCCCACACACACACACACACCCTCTCTTAACTCTTTCACTCCCTTAGCCTTTACTCTCTCTCTCTTTTCTTCTCGCTGTTACTGTTTCCATGGAAACACTCTGCCTCAAAACTGTGCATACCATGTATATGTAGATGAATACATAAATAACAAAAAAGCTGTATGTGTGTGTGTGTGTGAAAGATAACCCTGGTACCAGCAGCCTGAATGGGTCTGTACACATTAGACTGAATCATGTGGAATCATCATCATTGTCATCATCAGACCTTCTACACATGATCACCTACACAGCACAATAAGTTTGCATTTTCGCTAAGTAGGGAGAGCGTTGAAGCTGAAACTCACTGCAGGTACACACCTTTCAGAAATATCGAAGTCTAATTAGTGTGTCTGTTTTGCATTTGTTCACACACATGATCAGGCAACATAATTATGTTGAGCTGAGGTCTGTTTATGTGGCTGTGTGTCACCACACACTAATTCAACACACAAACATACTTAGCTTTTTTTTGTGAGGCAGTCAGGCAAAATGTGGGAGTTTTGTGTTTGTTATAAAATTAACACTTTCATTTTTATGACTTTTCCTCATTTCTTTAGTCTTGTTTTGTTTTCTGTGTGTATAAACATTAATAATCAAGAAAAATCAATTACATTATTTATGCTCTGTATCTGTTTATCTATCTCTATAGACTGATCTGTGTAATAATCCGGCAATTACCCTAATGTTATCTTCCTTATTCTATTTCCTGAATTAAATATTGATATTTTCAATGGGCTGTGATGATCCAGCACCGTACCGTCTCATGCAGCCCCATGTGTCCAGCTAACAGCCCCATCCTGTAGAGCCTTGGCACTGATACAAAGAGCACAGAATCTGCTGCATAAATCATAAGCCATTTACAAAATGACTTGACGCTGTGCCCCCTTTAATCTTTACTAGGCAAGCTATTGTTATGTGCTACATCGCAGGGTCATAGTGTTTGCATGTGTGTATCTGCATTTGTGTGCATCCTACATGCACTGACAGCGGTAACAGAGCGAAACACAAGCATATGTGTGTTGCCATGGCATCCACAACTACTGTGACTTCCAAGCCTATCTGCTGCGTTACTATGGTAACGGTAATCTCGCAGAGGGTGGGAGGGAGAGAGACTGAGAGAGTGAGTGAGTATGGGTAATATTGCTACTAGACTACAACAGTCTCGTCACTCTTCGCCCATCTCCGTGTAACTCCTGTGTTTACATGGAGCTGCTTCCTGCCACCTCATCTCCACATGTGCGAGCTGGCCCCTGAGCAGGTCCGCTGGGGTTGCTGGGTGTTAAGTGTCATGCTCCAAACTGGATGACAACTTCACTGCTATGCCAGAGATGCCAGTAGACAATTGTGTTTCCAGAAAACATGCTACATGCTAGGAATGCTACACACATACTGTACTGTATGTGTGTGGGGCATGATAAGACACTGGCACACAGCCACCACCCCCTTGTCTTGATATGTGGTTGAACCCGTTATTTCTAGCTCAAGCCAGAGAAGAATACATGCACTGTACTGTACAGCTGGTAAATTAAAATTCAAGGCGCAGCAGCAGCTGTCTCCACCTGGTGAACGAACGCAAGTGACACCGACTGGACCGACACAGACGCTCCGATCAAATCAACACTGACACTTAACCCTCCATTACCAGCCCTGCCTTTTTCAGCATCAAGGATATTTTAGTGATTTTTGTTCATCTTATTTGACTAAAATTCCTACTTTAAATCAGAACATGCTTACACACACATACAGATACTCAGATACACACAGATAAACACTTGCCATGCTAACTTCATGGCCTGACACAGATAGGATTTAGCGCATGTTCTGATGTAAATAATGGAGGAGCTGTGTGAAATATTGATAAGTCATTTTTAATAAATTAACCCTGATATGAATTAGTCATGAATTACACTCCTTAGCAATTACTGTGGTGCAATGTACTTATTGGATTTGTAGAGGGGGAGTCTATATGGAGAATGATAACACAGCCCATATGGCGTAGTGCATTCGAGGCAGACCAACAGACTGTACCGTAGCTTTGCTCTGTGGACACTTGCAGTATACGGTGTGGAAGTGGGGGAAGGTGTGAATCTGTTGCGTATTCATGTGTTTGTACATGTATGCATCTTGCAGTATCCATATGTGTATTCAAACACGGAACTGAATGTGTAAGCAGTGTAATAAAATTGTGCTAATGGGAAGATAAAGCAGAAATGACAAGACAGGAGCAGAGATACACCGCGGAGGGGAGGACGTTCCACATCAAAGTGGCAAAAGGCACTGGATATGAGGCTTTGATTTTATTTAGGTTTGACAAATGCTGAGCAGAACTTAATTAAAACCAATTAGATTGATATTCGTTTAAAGGGTCGGTGTGTTAGATTTGCGTGTGTTTATGTGACACCTGTGTTGAATTCTGTTTTGTATCAGCCTATATCAGCATGTATGTGGCTGATAAACTGATCATGTTTTGTTCATACATTTTATTTTTAACCTCTTTTACATATTGTATTTCTGTTCCCTTTTTTGATTTACTCCCTTTGGGAGAGGTAGTAGCCCCTAATTCTTATTATTATGCTATTACTATTGCCTTTATTTCTGTTAGCCCCTTACATGTTAAC
Organism: Apogon talboti; assembly: GCA_037367365.1. Taxonomy (NCBI): domain Eukaryota; kingdom Metazoa; phylum Chordata; class Actinopteri; order Kurtiformes; family Apogonidae; genus Apogon; species Apogon talboti. The sequence continues at coordinate 3,166,452 of JAPQRQ010000027.1, read as the reverse complement.
CCTTAAACACCTATGAGGAACTATTTTGGCAGCGACATTTTTCAGCAAAAATCAGATATTTTAAATTATTGATCATGTTGATGCTCATAAAAGGTCAAAGTAAATCAAAGGTTATTATATCAAAACAGAAAAAACTGAAGAAAAAGTGACAAGCTGCATCTTACTGTTTATATATGGTAGGGTTAGTGGGTCACCATTATAGATCAGTAGATGCTTCTAGTCACCTGTTTAGATCTTTGAGGGTTAAATCCATTTAATGTTCCCTTTTTACTCTCAGCATACTGTTAATAAGCTGAACCAGTGGTTTGCAAACCTTTTCATCTGTGGACAAAATATAAATACATTTTATATTACTTTTGTACACAAATTCCAAAAGATACACAATGAGTTCCCAGAATTTCGACGTTTTTACGGCCACTTTGATAGATATACTCTACTGTTAGAATGTCATCAGCAAAATAACATCAACAATTTCTTCTAAATATAGTTAACCCGTCAGCAACACACCGGCACCGATGAAAATACACATAGAACTGTTAGAGAACACTAACACACAAACAGACATAAGTGACATAATAACTTTTCTGCTGTAAAACACTGGGAAAGTTTCTTTTTACGTTACTTGTCATGTCGTTGCATCTTGCGTTTCATTTTTGTCTCAAAGCATCTTTTATATTGTTTTCCCCTTGTTATGTCTGTGGTTTGACTTTGCTTTAGACACTGCTCTTGTGTTGTAATCAGGAAATTAAATGTATACATCATATTATTGTTATGTACACAACCAGGCCAAAAACAGTCCCACATACGTATAATGTTTTATTGGACGCCTTTGATTACAGGACACATTCACCGTGGCATTGTTTATGCCATACAATACTTATGCAGTGTCACAACACTTATTTCCACACAGAGTAACATTCATTTTTGGCCAAGATGTTGTATTGAAGAGAGTCAGACCACTGGGTAAAGTCTTATCCGGGACATCCAAAACCTTCTCCTTGGGGTTCAGGTCTGGACTCTGTGGACTCTATTTGAGCCTGATGAATCCTGGCACTGTCCAATCTGTATGCTCTCAGGCAAATTGACTGCATCAGATTGGGTTTAATAACTTGTAGAAGCTGAAAATGTTAATCACTGCAGTAATTACCCAATGGGAAGCTTTTACCTGTGCGTGTAGTTAAATACAGATGGGGACTTCTTCTTTTTGGCCAGGCTGTGCATTTTACTCTGACAACTTGCAACTCAATAAAACAGCTCCACAAGCCATTTTGGATCCAGACCAAAGTTTGGGAAAGGAACAACTTACTGATCCTGTTTATGCATTTATTTTATTTAGAGAGGAGTGGAGTTCTCATGGTAATTCGCATTCAGGTTAGGGCTGATTTAATTCGATTAGGTGAGGCTTTGCTCCGTGAAAATCTGAAAAAATCTAGATTATTCCTCCGGAGACCTCACTTGTGATGTATTAATTGGGAATGTGTACCTCTTGTCATATGTGATGTATAATTTTAGCAAATAAAGAATATTTTTCAATCATGGTGCTCTTCAGTTCAGATTAAAGTTGTAAATGGGGGGAAAAAAAATCTCTATTTCAGTTACATCATATTATTATACTTCTTTGCAACTCCGATGGTTCTGTTCTTTCCTGAGTTCGCGTTTGTACGTGAGCATATGCAAATCTTACATATTGCAAATCTACAACTAATTAAAGTGAAATTTAACCAAATATGACAAAGCATGCACTCTGAATTGAAAATACACCCTGCCGTTATTTCCCTTCAAGTACACAGAAATCTGAAAGGTACAGTATAATTTGCTTTTGTATGATGTGTAAAATTGGAATTTAATGCAGTAATGTGGAATTATGTATGATCACTATTGTCAGTATGTTTGTTTACTCCCTGTCATTAAACAAATCCATCAGATCTTACAGTAGGTCACACCAACATGACTCAATGTGCTCCGACTCCACTGTTGCATGACGTCCATGTCGTTTTTGAGATAAACAGATGATATATTTATTTAAATATAAATGTGCTAATATTCTTTTTTATAAGTGGACCACTCAATAGAAATTGTTTGCAGATTTGTTTGAAAGATTGAATGCATGTCTATTAATGTCAGCCATCTTTAACTGAGCATGTCACCATAGAAATCACTATTCGAATTATACTGTTCTGTAAATATGTATATAACCTATAGAGTTTTATTCCATACTACTATTATTATTATTTTTATATTGTTTGTCTTTTGCATTATCTTTATGAGTGCACATTTTTTCTTGCACTTTATTCTGTTGCTGCCTTGATCAGTGTATTTCCCCATTGTGGGCTCAATAAAGTCTAATCTAATCTGATCTAATCTAATCTAATCTAATCTAATCTGATCTAATATAATCTGATCTGATCTGATCTAATCTAATCTAATCTAGTCTAATCTAATCTGATCTAATCTAATCTGATCTAATCGAATCTAATCTAGTCTAATCTAATCTAATATGATGTGATCTAATCTAATCTAATATAATCTAATCTGATCTAACTAATCTAATATGATCTGATCTAATCTAATCTGATCTAATATGGTCTAATCTGATCTAATCTAATTTGATCTAACTAATCTAATATGATCTGATCTGATCTAATGTAATATGATCTGATCTAATCTAATCTAATCTAGTTTTACAGATGATCTAATGAGTGTTTTAGAAAAATCTAAATTTAAATGAACCCAAAATGGAGTTTAACTCTCTGCATATGTGGACACCATAGATGAAAGAAAGGTACCAGAAATAATGGGTGAATAAATGAGGTAATGTTGATGTCCTTTCTGAGTATTATGAGAAATTACTTTGTATGACTGAAAAAACAAGCTTAAGTGGTAAAAACCAAACATAGGATGTCACCAGCAAAGCAGATAAATAGAAACAAGGGAGGAGTTAAATGTAGAGACGGAAAAAGACATAATAAAATAGATGGGAAGATTTGAGGAAAGTGGAGAACTGAATAATCCTGGTGGAGAAAAAGAGATTCAGAGGCAGAAACAGATGAAAACGTTTTAACAAGGGGGGGAGAAAGACAGTGATAACAGAGATAAGAAAGAGCAGAGTTACAGCAGGAGCATCCTGACCTACTTCCAATCAAGCTTCATCACAAACAGGTACCTGTTTAACACCTCCCACTGCCTGGCCCATAAACACACACACTCCTCTGGCCTTTATAGACTCCATCTGAAATAGTTACAGACACACACACTATAAAAGTGGACACACTGTCCATTGAGTTGGCACATATTCATTCTCAGTAGGGTTAAAATGCTGCTTCAGTTCAGAACGTACGCACGCAAATACACACACACTCTGTCGAAGGCCCCATGGAGGCCACAGAAGTTCAAAAATGTCCACAGAGCTTAAAAGCACTTGACACCTTTCCAACTCCGAGCTCATTTGGAACCTGTCCACGTCTGGCAAGGTCAGGGCCGCCGTTGTCAAACTCATGATTCTCTCACTGTTGTGTATTGCTCGCTAGCGGTCTCTCTGTTCGCTGCTGCTCCCTCCCTCTGTCTTGCTTTGCTTTGCTCTCTTCTTCCACTTTCTGCTATCTTCATTTGTCAGGCCCTACTGTAGCATTAGCTGGAATGTCACAGTGCTGGCTACAGTGGACTTAATTTACTTAGTGGAGCGACGTGTCCTTCTCTTGTGGTATTCTATGAAGCGCTCTAAGGGCCGGACGAGAAAATGCTAAGCAGAGAGGGATCAGCATAATGTATGGCTTAGGAAGTCAAGTACATAACCAAGACTATACACTATTTTCCTCACTCTATAGCAAACTCAATGATAAACTAGATATGATTTACATATTTCCATGCCTCTTGACAAAATCCAGTGTAAATAATTAGCATTCAGTTCAGAAAAATATGCTCTACATAATAATAAGCTACATTAATTCTAGAAAAGGAACATACTTTTTACTCAAATTTTTACTCAAGTATTCATTTTATTCCAACTATTTTCACTCCACTACATGTCAGAAGTAAATAGTGTACCTTTTACTCCAATACATTTGTCTGGCAGGTTTTGTTACTTTTTACTTCACAATTTTTCATCAGCTTCTTGTCCAATGAAATCTCCGAATGTGTTGATTATGTGATTTTGGCTGAGAAAAAGATCTGACATTTTAAAGGTACAATGTGTAAATTCATGCATCAGTCACTGTTATCCACACTGGTGGTTGCTAAGTAAAGTGTAGTTACCTTCCTTTCTCTCACTTTTCTGTGCATTCTTGTATGACTTTGTGCTGTTCACACTGCATTTCTATCCAAATGGTGGTTATTGTTGCAAACTTTTTTTTTTTTTTAGAAATATCTGCAATGAACAATAAAACTTTCCAATACAAACCTTCCAAAAAATGTTGTGCTGGTTTTAGCAATAGCCTACCTGTGGTTCTCAATTATATATGCAGGACCATATAGTTTCTACATATGATAGAACTACAGTAAAAAAGTGAAAACTAGTCGATTTATTCATTTTTGAAAACAAAAATGTTTGCATTTGGTAAAAAAAAATGTGCAGCTTCATTCATTTGATTGTAAACTGTAAACATTCAGGAACAACTAATCAAAATGATTAAAGTTGTATCTTACTGTTATGGTTCCTTGGATATTCTGTACTAATTTCATATTAATCGTTTTAAACAAAATAGGCTATACATACAGAGCATCATAAACGATGAAGACAAACAAACTATGAAAGTATTTTGAAATGAGTCTAAGGGTTTTTGCAAATCCCATGAATTTAATAGAAGTTTTTACCACATTTTCAAAATTTATTTAGATTTTTTTTCATTAAATGAACAGGAATAAGTTATGAATTTTGGGTGAGTTGTGAGTAAACTTAGTGAAACCTTCATGGAGTCACTGGAAAATGCGTCAGAAAACTGGTGGTTGTCACACCACAAACATACAATGATCTTATGCATTTTCACAGATTAAACTACCAACACTTAATAAAACAGCTGCAGGAGCTAGACTTCCATTATGTAGAACAGTAAAAATGCCATGTACACATAAATGCAGCAAGAACATGAGTCAAAAACATCATCAGTTTTACTTTTTATACCTTTAAATACATTTTACTAATAACATTTACAGGCTTTAAGGTTATATATGTATTTGTTTAATATATAGAAGTATGTTCACAGTGAGGTATAAGAACTTTTATTTTAGTACCTGAATACTTTTCACACCACTGTACAAGAGTGAATTCATACATATAAATAGTAAATAAATATACTATATAACTAGCACGTTGGGATTCGCGGATTCTAGATGTGGTAGTTTTTATGCTGTTGTGTATTCGTGCATGCTGTACCGCATTTGTCCAGCAGTCACCACCAAAGTGTTCTGGCCATAGCAATATGATTATAAGGATATTATTTTCCAAAATTATGAATATCTCCCAAAATATTGGTCCTATCAGCTTGCCGTTTTTGTTATTCTTTTCCTTGACCAAAAATACATAAGTATGCCAAACTGCAGCAGTCAGCTGTTTCTGGATTTTGTGTGATGCCCGAGACACACACACACAGAGGCCACTTGACTTTTAATATATAGATAATTTACAGTAAAAAATTTATTATTATGATTTTGCTTTACCTTCTGTTTATGAGTTTCTCTCTTGAACTTTGTAATTTTCTGATTAATTTGCAGAAGATGCTTGAGTCCACCCTGAATGTCAGCAAGTATGGGATTTTTATGAACTACCCGAGTCACCCATCATACACCTATTCATCCACTGATTCACTTAGGAGTGAATCAACAGGGCAGCGGGGTCGTCCAGTCAACCAAACAACCAGGCAACCAGCTGCTCACTCAGTTTCCAGTACATAGACTGTAGGCCAAATGCTAATCTCTTGATTGAACACTCGAAGACAAAGGTTATCACCAAACAAATTTAGTTAAGGCAGCAAGGGGTGAAGGATCTTAGCAGCACTCGCAACTGATCTAATCAACAACACAGCTAAGTTGATTATGAAACTGCAGCAGGAGAGGAGAGGAGAGGAGAGGAGAGGAGAGGAGAGGAGAGGAGAGGAG
>JAPQRQ010000027.1:3126613-3151330 GCA_037367365.1 Apogon talboti | reverse complement strand
GTGTGTGTGTGTGTGTGTATATATATATATATATATATATATATATATATATACATACATATACATATATATAGTCACCTTCCTAAAATAACTGACAAATATGACTTATTTGCTTAAATCATCAAATACTCCATTTCTGGTCAAGTCTTTTGTGTTTCCTAAAATCAGAAAAAAAATCACTTATTTATTTTAGGAAGGCAATGATGTTAAACATTTTGGAACCTTGTGCCAATTTTACACATGTAAAATTTAAGTTATTAACTGGTCCACTGCCATTGCGTCCATCACATTTAATAAAGGATAAAACATTAAGCTCAGAAGTTATCCTGTTCCCAATAAGAAACATTTCTATTGATGGAACTCTTGAAAGCACCATAAACTCAGGAAACCACACAGTCCAGCCTCCGCCTCCACTCACCTGAGCACTTCATTGGGGTTGCCTGAGATTGGGGTCTTCTTTTCAGGAGCTCCATGGCACTCAGACTTGAGCAGCGTGTGAGGGCCACGGTCCATCATCATGGTAGAGGTTGCCATAGTGATGATGGCGACTCCGTCACGAACACGGGCCTCGAGGCCGTAGTCCCACTCATCGTAGGACACGGAGAGCAGACCTGGAGGGACAGAAGAGAAGAGAGAAGGTTTTAGAGGACGTGAGGAGAGAAAGGTCAGGATGAGGAAGGAAGGATCCAGGAGTGAAAGGTAAATAAGCCATAAAAATGAAGAGACAGAGGCATAAAAGAGAGATGGATGGAGATGGAGAAAGTTACAGCTGCACAGACAGGGATAATTCTGGTGGATATATAGAGTGTACATGTTCTGAACACAATCCAAGAGCCAGTGCACACACTATGTGATGACTCACAGAACAAATGGATAGCACTCCCATCCTGCCTGACTAATCGTCTATCACCTTGCTGTGTTTGTCCATCTGTCTGTCTAAAGCACTGTCTGTCTCTGTTTGTTGGCCTTTGTACTGTCGGTACGTCTGTTTATCTGTCCTTCTGTCTGCCTGAGTCCTGCTCTGTTTTCACAGTCTGTCTGTTTATTACAATTCATTTGTAGGTTCTGCCTCTCTGTCTCCCTGCCTGCTTCTCCCGGTGTCCTTCCAACTATCCATCAGCCCCCTCCACGTCTGCCACGATGCACTTCCTCCCTGCACCTTCTGCCCTTATCTGAGTGGGACAGGGCAAAGGGGGCATATATGGACCATATGGGGGCATCTGACTTTTTTGTCTTAAAACAGAAAATGTACTTTATTGACTTTACAGCTTTATTCATCCTGGGCAGGTTTACTGCACATGTTCCTTAGTCAGTTCACACATCATCATGGAGTCAGGTACTTATGGAGAATCAGGGTGCTTATATACATTATTATACAGAATTTAATTAAATTACATCTAAGCAGACATTAGAAAATAAGTTAATATGTGATTTCTAAACTGACTTTTCTAAATCGACTTTTTTTCATCAGTTGCCATTTTAATGGGCAATAAAAGTGTAATAAAAAATCTAATTATAATACTTATCCATGATTTTAGAGGAATTTATACAAAACATAAAGCAGACAAGAGGTGTGGTAACTAATTCCTTGACAAGTGGTGCATTCCTTTTACATGTACATTTACTTATTTAATTGTGTTGCTAAAACCAGATTAGACAACAGGAATCTGCGCTGAGATATAACAAACTCTCTGATTGGCTATCACAACCTTCACCTTTCTTGAGGTCCTCTGTACATAATAAGCCATGTAATATTTATTTATGTTTTAATGTCTGTTTAGATATCATTTCATTAAAGTATGGCAGGTGCTATTTGCACCCGACTGTTGCCTTCTGCTGCAACAGAAGTTGAGAAGGCTTTCTAACAAGTGGTTAACATCATGAAAGGTACTATTTGATTCCAAACCATGATCTTAGAACACTAATACTAAAGGCAATATTAGTGCCAAACCCTAATAAAGAAGTTACATTACATACATTACTGAAAACTGGAAGGGAAAAACCCTGCATGCAGGAACAGAACCCAGTGCCAACTCTATGTATCCATAGCACTGTAACTTAGCACTAACTTACATTGTACATCATATTAAACATTATTTTGTTCCCATATTTGGGTGTTGAGTGAAGAATATAAACCATAAGTCTATTTGCACCCAGGTCCATAATCCCTCTGGTCCTCTAAGAATTAGTTTTACTAATGGTTTTAAGTAATGCAATCAGGTTTCATTTTGTATGTCTACATGTGTTTAACTCTTTTAAATTTTTTTGTATTTCATCAACTTGAGCTGTAAAATAGAAATACCTAATACTCAATCATTGTCATATTTTTTAACCCTTTAAATGTCATGTTTTTAATATAAACAAATTCTATTTTTTGATGCAAAAAACAGAAAAAAACAAATTTTTTTAATATACTACATAAAAATTTGATTACTTATTTTTTAAATTTTTGCAGCCTGGCATATGTCAGTGATAAACCGCAACATTGGTTAATATACATTATTATTTTTTACGGTAGGTCAAATGTTCTAAAACACTAGCACCTGTCACCAGCTGTGCCTAAACTGCACACCTATAAATAAAAGTACAGAGTTTTAGATTTGTTATCTAGGTTTTACAGATAACAGAGGTTAACAAAGTAGCAGAAGTTAAATCGCAAAATTAAGTAACTAACTACTTGTGTTCGTTAGTACTCAGTAAAGCAATGTAATCCCTGTTCTAGTCTATAAGTGTCTTGGTGTAATTAATTCCACTTTGAGTAACTTGTCCAACATTGAGTGAAACCCAGTGAAGGGCTGATTACTACTGAAAGCCATAATGCATTTGTTCAAACACAGCTGACATTTTGATAATGAGTTTTATTGATATTAAACTGCTGTTATTGATAATATGATTAAATCATGACAAATAGTCACCATTAATTGATGACACACAGTGCTGAGTCTGGTGCACAATGTTGATCTCTTTTTAATGACCAATTATTTAGTGCTCATGTTCACTGCTGTCTGGATTTTATCACGTTTGGCCTTGAGTTCAGCTCACATGGGGTCTACTTGTTCTGGATCCATTTTGGAGTGTGTATTAATTTTATTTCAGTATCATTAAACCTGCAGTGGTTGATAGTTTTTTGGCATCACTGAGCAAAAAAATCCCATAATTGCCTTTCAGCATATGGTAATTCAAGTGGTGTGACAGGGCATACAAATTCTGGGCGGTGCTTTTGGGCTGGAGAAAATCAACCTTGATGAGGCAGGGTTTAAGCTAACTATTGACGGCTGTAATTACTGATAGTTGGTAAGATCCAGTCAGACAATTTGACTCCATGACTCGACACAGGAGACAGCATGAAACTGCACTAGTCTGTTTATTTTTGTATTTTGGACAGAGAAGAGAGAGCTGCAGAAGAGAGGTGTATAGTTTTATGTTTGTCTGTTTTTTACACTTTATTTTCAGCTCCTACACCCTTATTGAATGTTGTGGTCAGGTCCAGCTTTTTTAACCTGTTAAACCCTGGGCGATTTGTTTCTAGTTGGAATGATTTCAAGCTAGTACAAAACAATGGATTAGCTGATAGTAGAAGCTTCATTCATATCAGGAAAAAAAGGAAAAGTCATAATCATCGCTTCATAATGCAACCATTATTTTTGGTCTTATTTGGCTTGTTCAGTGAGTTTTATCAGTGGAAATTTAATACTTGGACTGTTGGATCTGCTTAGCGTTAGCTTAGCGGTGCAAAGTTTGTTGCATTGGTATGTTGTTTTACAAAATTATTCATGACATATTCCCTTCTTGTACTGTTAGCTTGTTTTCCGTATGTTTGCCATTTCAGTGCTTCTTATATGTGTACTGTTGTCTGATAATTGGTTTTGTTGAGCTTTTAGCTGATGTTCTTCTAGCTATGTGGATGTATATCATATTTATATTGATACAAGCGTTGCGTAGCATTACCATGGCGACACAGACAGAATAGTGCACTTTGGAGACTATGGCTTCATCCCCACAATTAAACATTGATTTCCACTAAAAAAAAAAGCCATAAAGTGTTGATCACCGTCTTCGAAGTTCACATGACGGGGGGCTAAAGAAAAAAGGAGGAGTCTTTCACACTCCTCACTGTGATTTGGCTGACAGTTTAATGTGGATAGTCTCATGATCAAAAGCCTGGATGTTATCTAAGCTCTCAGGTGCCCTTATGACTTTTGGAAAAGGCTGGTAGCTTTCATCTTCGTTGTCTAGGTCCCATTGGATGCCTCTGGGTCCGAGGTCACACGGCTCTCATTGAAGACAATTTATCTAGCTATCTGTCTTCTATTATCCTCTTTTTATTCTGGCGCCCCCCTCTCCCTCCGTCAGAGGGTCTGCATCTGTCTGACAGCGTATGACCACATGTCAACCACTCCACTACCATGTCAGTGGGCAGAAATAGACAGGCGCCCTGGCAACCTGCCTTCCTCCCGGGGCCTCTGCGCTGACAGCTCAGGCCCTCCAGGACCACATCTAATGTCACACACTGTTGACACTTCCGCAACACTCAACCACTTCCATCACTTGTTCTTTTTTTTTTTCCCCCACTTCATTTTTTTTTTCATGGCAAAGTTTCCTCATAGGCATATGTAGTATACTATATGAACACGAGAGTGCAGAGCATGTGTCGTGCTGCATTTTCTGTGAATAGCTTTCCTACATATTCCTGCTGTTCTCTGTGTGTATATATACTGTATATTCTTACATCTCTGTGGACAAGTTTAAATGTCACAACACAGATATGTCAACTGGCAGCTGAGCAGCAATCTGGCAGCTGTAAAGCCATTTTCTGGCCTGTACACTGGCTACACTCTCTTTTTAGAGTCAACCACCATCTCACTGCCATAGATACACACTCATATACAAAGAAAATCATAGACTGCAGACATACAGCATGCACAGCCAAACTGATTGAAGCCAACATAATGGCTGACTAGTGCAGGACTTGGTATGTTTGAGGGTAGTATATGATTGTCAGTGATGTCAGAATGGGTGGTTACTGTTGCACAGGCTTTGGAGCTGTGGTGCGTAACTCCTATCAGGAGACAGGATGGATGTTTGACAGCCAGAGGAGGCTGAAATAGTGAGCGTGAAGAAAAAAAAAACAAACAAACGAAGGAACAACAGCACAAAGTAAAGGGTAGGTAGGAAGGAAAGGAGGAACAAAGAAAGTGGGTGGAGGAAGATGGTTCCCCTGAGCGCCACTTAAAGAAGGCATCAGTGGATATTACCCATGAGAGAAGGAGGCTCTTCATCACACATGGTGCAAATTATTGAGTGTGCCCAGTAAGCAAATTAACCCCACAGCTAGCATGCACCTTCTGCTGAACCCTGAACTGGATTCACTCTGCTGGAGCACACAACAGCACATCATCAGTCACATGCAGTGCCATGGGAAGCTTTTTAACTGCTACTGCGCATAATCCTGTGCCTTTTAGAAAATTCGGGCTGTAGTGCAGAACAATCTTCATCCCTGCTTCTACAAAAAAAATATCTAAGCAACAGTGTTGGGAAGTTTTATTTGAAATGCACTAGGTTATAGAAATCATTGGGATGTATCTCTAATACATTGCTTCTATCTGTAGATAAATCTGGCACAATTGCTACCCCAATGAATTTAGTTTAGTTAAAGATACTAACTTCATATTTTGTGCATATACTAAATGCTCTTTCCACTGATATAGCTGGTTTTATGCCAGATCTTGTCATATGTGAGCAATATCTGACAACAGATGTGAAAAGATATATTTTCATCTTTAATGCCTCATCAATTAGACAATCTGATTTGCTTTAGAAGAATACCTAATCCCCACAATGGTTCTATAACATGAGAAATAAATAGGATCCGAAGTGATGTGCTTCAATGTGGACATACACCAGGCTGAAAATGTTTTGTTTGGTTGTTTTTTTTTTTTTTATAGTTTTTGTAAGCAATAATTTGGGTGGATCTTAGTAATGACTTATTGAACTTAGCATCTTTGTCTGTACCGCTCATTTTTACAGTGAAATTGGCATCACATCCCGATTATCAAACCAATATCTCAAAAACTGATGAAGGTATGAGGCTGAAATGGTTTTTTGGTGACTATTAGTTCCAAATAATTTTTTTCTGAAAGTATGGAGCAACTCTGAAGGTCTCTGAAGTCGTAGTATCCACTTATTATTGGTAGTTATACTAGTAACAGCAGTTCTAGTTTTGAACAGTTATTGTTCAGTTTGTTGTGCATCCATGTTTCTCCCCCAATCTCTTTCTCTCTCTCTCTCCCTTTAACCCTCTCTCTTTAACCCCAACTGCTCATCCTCCAAGACCCGGGGTCTGCTCCAGGTTTCTGCCTGTTAAAGGCAGTTTTTCCTCATCACTGTCACCAAGTGTTTGCTCCTGGAGGATTCTGTTGGTGATAGATAGATGGATAGATATATAAATGGATAGATAGATAGATAGATAGATAGATAGATAGATAGATAGATAGATAGATAGATAGATAGATAGATAGATAGATAGAGAAGCCAAAAGTAGTGGAAAAAACACCAGAATGTTGAAAAAAAACCCCAAAAAAACAGATAGCTACAGCTACAGATATAGATAGATGACTGGTGCTCTTCTGCACTGCTATAGGGAAACAAAGCCAACAAAGGAGTAGAGGAGTAAATCAGTGTCTAATGGAACTTTAAGACAGTTAATCATGGATTTAACTTCCATCAGCTAAAAGAAGTAGTTTTTCTACAGCCCGAAAACACAGAAGTCTTATTTCCTGTCAGAATACTCGAATAACAATATACTAAAATTTAGATATTAATGATGCCAAAAAACTGTTGGACATGAAGCTTTAACTGTATTTTATTACTTTATAATTTCTTTCCATCAGTAATTCAACCTCTGGTAAACAAGCCGTACACTGTACATTGTATAACGTCAGAGCCCCTTCAAATCTCAAATCTCTGAAGGAAAATAATGTTGAACTGCCAGCACTGAAATTGTTCTTGTCCAGTGACATGGCCACCTGTCTTTGTAGCTGCTCCCTGACATGGCAGACTCTGATTTTGTTAAAGCAATGTGCACTAGTTTGATTGGCAGACAGAGAGCAATCCAAATACACATAAAAGAACCAAATAAAAAAAGCTGAAAATATGACAGCACACCATCCCAGATGTAGAAACAGCACCTTGAAGCCACCCTACCCTGGAATCCTAAAATATTCGTTATTGCTTTGCATCATTTCTGTATGCTGGAATGCCCACAGCACACGGAAATGATTCAAAGCGATAGAATTAACATTACAATCTATGTAACGGACAACTACATTTGGATATGGATCACCAACACTTTGACAAGTACCTGCAGTTTAATTACATAACACCATTACATGTACCTAACATTGCAATACAGCTTGGATATACGGCACAAATTACAGCCTTTCAGGTGCTTTTAGACAGCTGTTTTAGTGCAGGTTTTACAGACTGCCACTGCTGAAGCTGTTATGTAAAATATTTCCATCACAGTCATTTTAATGGCTGAAGGCAACATAGATCCTGCAGCGGCATCAGCAGCAGCAATGTGAGCAGAAACTGAGAAACCTGACTTATGCTGTTTGTACATTTAGTCACTCAAGCTAGAATACACTTTCAATGTATGCGGCTACAAAACAGATGACACCAAACAGAAGAACGATCATGTTAAAAATATAACATTTTACTGATAATGAATCACTAATGTGCTAATATATTTCTGTCATTGTGTTGTTTACCTTACACATACATTGTGTAATAGGCATTATTATCACATCCTTCATCAAACGTTGCATAAGTGGATGACATTTAGCCGACTATCTGTCATTATGTCCCAAATGATTCATCCCATGATAATTCAATGTTAAGTGAAAGGGGTGTGTGCGTGTCCATCACAGCAGCCGCTCTGCCAGCTCCACGCTGTAATCACCCAGGCAGTACACGAGCTAGTCACGATTATCTCCGTGGCAACATAAATCACGAGGGAAGTTTGTCGTTTGATTTACATAACTGATATGGTGATATATCAAACTTTATAGAGTGGAACCCTAATTTGGATGAGACAAACTGACACAAACACATAACAACACAAGCGGAGTTTTGTTCACCCTGGCCAACAAGTAAACACTCCTGCTCCCCACTATCAGCACCGAATGCCATTTGATTACACTCACCCATTATTTTCTCATGCAAATTAAACCATGAACCAATCGCACATTTCACAGACAAATGCGCACAAACATTACACACACATAGACACCGACAGCCACGCACACACCCCTGACTCCCATTTGGACTAAATCATCCATGGTTGTCAGTAAGAGAGCAGAGGTAAAAAGTTTGAGTTACGGTGCTTCAACGGAACAACGATCTGAGGTTCCCAGAAACTGCTGAGGACAGGCAGCAGCAGCAGCATAATATCGCCCCTTCACTGTAAATCAACAAGCCAAACACCAACAAATCAGGCTTATATGTCTGGGGTGAATATACTGTCTGCTTTAAGGTGTACTCTCCTGTAGTGGGTAAAAGACACTGAAGTCATTTAAAGTTTCAATAGTTCTCCAGGTGGCAGCGTCACTAAACAGTTAAAGGTTTGATCCCTACTGAGCGCTGGCCTTTCTAAAAGACTCAGACCTGTGTTACATGAGGCGCTCTGACAGGTGCGCTGGACAGATTGCGTGAGCAGGTTAAGTGCTTAATGCACCCCAACTTCGGAGTCACTTTGGCTCCTGATCCAACCTTCAAAGGTTAAAATGACCTCCAGTGGTGTTGCAAGGGCGGAGATTCTTATCAGGAAAGGTCACTTTGTTTTGTTTAGTGTTTGTCTTTCAGGAAAAAAATCCAAACAGTCGACTGAAAAGAACACTTGGAAGGTAATATTCAAACATTTTTAGTGGCTCAGTGTTCCTTCTGTTGTGTAAAGGAGGCCAAGCAGAAGTCAGTTCTCTGCAGATGGATAATGCCGTCCGTTGACCATGTCTTTGTTTTAGTTACTGGCAATTTGTCATTTTAATCTGGTCTTAGAAATACAGTATAACAGCTAATGGGCATTTTTCCACCTCATGGTACCATCTCAACTTGACTCTCTTTAGTTTTTCATCAGCTAAAGTTGTTTATAATACTTGCACTTTTACGCAGCAGAATACCAACTGGCCAGAGAGTCATCACTATCACTGCATCATCATCATCATCATCATCATCATCACATAAGAAGAAACTGAAGAACTTAACTGAACTGAACTAAAGAAACCTGGCATTTTCAATAGCCAAGTTACAATATTCCACTCATGTTTCTATGGTTCTGGTGTGTGTTGTGTTGAAAGTGACACCACAGCAGTTTCATGTGGGATCACTATGAGATCCAACTACATCAAGGGGACACTATAATGGAAAATACACTGAAAAACTAATACACAGCGTGGTCAAAAACCTATCCACCTGGATTTAAATCTCCAGAATAGTTCATTCCATTGGATATTTGCTGCAGTGATTAATAGGATTCAGCAGCACCAATTTCTTTAACCCAAACTGATGCAGTGAGTACCTTCTCATTTCTTAAACAACCATGGGTTTGATAGAGAGGATAAAGACTGGAGAATGCCAGGATTCATCAGGCTCATTGGGCTTCGAAAAAATGGTTCAGGGAGCATGAGACATCATTTTCACACATGGATTGGACACCATAGACCTGCACCCCAGAAGACTCTGTAAGATTTACTGTGATATTTCACAAGCACTGTGTGGAATTAACGATGCCACGGTGAATGTGGCCTGTAATCAAAGCTAAAGGTGGTCCAATTAAATGTTGCGCATGGGACTTATTTTTGGCCAGGCTGAATGCATGGTACCAAAAGTGAGTAGAGATGACTTGAGTTGGCACCATGTAGTGGAACAACACCATAAGGGCACCACTAGTGACCAGAGCAAGAACCAACAATAACAGTAACCTGAAAGTGCTGCTTCAGATCTAGTGTGAAGAGCTGTCAGCACGACAGTTCAACTACACAAAAATGCTCTAGAGAATGAACGCTCCTTTTCAACATTGTAAACAACAGTTTGACAACAGAACATCTTCAAGTCCCTCTATAGAGTTGAAAATTTTCTAAAACTTCCTGTAAATTGCATTCAGTCATCAATAAAAAGCCAGACTAGGGTCAGTAAGCTTTATGGCAGCCAGTGTTAACAAGCTTTACACAGAAAAGTGGAGTTTTCTTGACATTTCTGAGTTACTTTACTTCTCCTTTCTGCTTCTGGGACTCAGTTTTGTCTCTTTTTAAGTCCGTCCATCTCTTACAGCTGGTATTCAACTAACAGTTAAAGGGAACAATATTTGAGACACACTTGACCACATACGTAGTGTAGAAATGCATGAATTAATTACCAGTTAATTAACAGTGCACATACCTGTGGGGAACTCTGCAGGCACTACAACAGTGTCTCCAGCGACCAGAGAGGGCACTATCCATGTGTAGCCGTAGCCAGTGATCCCTACAGAGTGAGCCACCTCGAAGATGGTGTTGGCTTCTTCTTTTGTGCAGTAGAGAAGAATGACGGGGCTCTGCAGCTTCTTCAGCTGGTTCTGAATCTTTGAATCTCCATCATCTACGGACATGTCGAGGAGTAAAACTTCCTCCAGTTCCCAGCCCACAAAGCTGTTCTCGATGGTGCTACGGATCTGGAAGGAGAAGAGGATGAAACAAAGATGATGAGCAAGGAAATACACTTTCTGATGAGTTACTTAAGATTAGTGAAGTGGGGTTGCATAATATACTTATCCATAGTGTATTCTGTTCTTTTTATACTTTGGTGATTGAATTCTCTTTTCAGAAACTGGTATTTAAAAAAAAAAAAAAAAAAAAGTGGTTGTGCAGCTTTCATTTTTAAATCACAAAAGTATTAATCCAATTAGCAAAATCAAACAGCCCAGACACTGAAGCTGTTATATGTCTACTCAAAACCACCAGACGAACCTGACAAAAACAGCAGTCTTACCTCACAGAACAGAGAAGGAGCTGGTCTACTGCTAACTCTATGGTTTGTCTTTCATATTGTGCCTGTGGTTTACAGCAACTTTTCCGTGGCTAAGAGGCAATTGTTAGTTGAAATTGCAACGTTAAGAGGCGTATTACTTTTATAAAACTACATTAGTACATACACACTGCAATGTTTCACAGTATGAACACAGCCACAAAATGCCATAATCTATCAGTAAAATAAAAACCATCTGCCAACATGGACAGCTGGGTTAAAACTGAACTGATTATTTAGTTAGTGTTCAGTTCTGTTCATTCCCCTTTGTTGGTTGAAAGTTGTTTCACTGTAGATAGCAGTGATTTAATTATGTAATGCCACATGTAAAAGATGTATTCTTTCATTTTACATTTGCTAATATTAACACTGTACAGACAGTTCACATTGCTGTTGTAGGTCAAAATCACTGGCTTTACTACAGTTCTTTTTCAGCTGCTGAGTTACTCTCTATTTCATTCTATTTTGTCTTTTTTCTTCCACCTCTATACTAACCCCCCCACCCAAGCCAAAGAAGACCCTGAACTATCGGTTTTATAATTGTTAGTTTAACACATTAAATTATTACAAACAAACTAGAAAAATAAATCAAAACACTTGCAGACCAGACACTCCTGTGATCTGCAGTTAAACCTGTTGTTTTTATCATGGAGTCTGGTGGTTTTAGGGCTTCGTTTCTCCATCATAAAGGTCTGTTTGGGTTGTAACCAATACAATGTACTACAAATAATATACTATAGATAAGTACCTCCAAATTTACTCTTACACAGCAATGTCTGTTTCACCCACTTAAATGTGACGACAAATGTTAAAAGTCAGCTTTGATGTATTGAATAAGATTAAATTAGATTTGATAGTGTGTCATAACAGTAACATTCGTACATTTTTAACATGTGTGCTCATGTTGGCAGATGTTTTTGTATTTTTTTTTAATGCTGTGTGTATACAGTATACTGTATGTATATATAACTGTAATAGGATGAATTAAGATGTTAGATTAAGCACCACAGCACCATTGTTTTTCAAGCGTGACAGTCTTGTAATAATGTAGGATAATGAAATTCATTTGAGTGGGATATTTTTAGAGTTTGTTAGAAGGGTTCAGAGGTCCCATGGGTGGCTCTCATTCGATACTCGGCAAGCTTGTCTCTAATAAGTATCATATATTCAAATGTCATTATTATTTATTTACACAGTACATCTCTTTGTACGACATCACTATTGAAAGTCTTCAGAGGTGGGAGGTTGTTCATCTTGCGTCGTGATTGTTTGTGCATGTCGCCTGCGGTGGGTGTGGTTACCTTGGTGACAAAGTCCTGGTAACCCGGGTAGTATGTGGTGACAATGGAGAAGATGTACCAGTCGTATTCCTCCATGATGTTAAGCATGACTGACGCCTGCTGCTCGATGGAGGGGCCGAATTGAAAGAACATGGAGTTGTCATCCTGAAAATGACACAAACACACACACAGGAACAGAGAGGCACGGTTATGCAACAATATTGGCCTGAGCTTTAATTTAGTTGGCTTTACACACAATGGAGAGCAGCTACTACTTAAAGGACAGAAGAGGTTTGTAATATTATTGGTGTGCACATTAATTTAGTTGACTTTATTCTCTGCCTCACAGAGGAGACGGGCGAGGGGACACCGGAGGACTTGTAACGATACTGGTCATGATTTTCATTAGTGGACTTTATGACTTTAATGAGTTTGTACACAGAAGTGGCTGCAGGAAATTCTGGGAACTGAAAGCCGCTGCCCTTGACCTCATCGATCATTTCTTCTAATTTGCTTTATTAAAGGAATAACAATGCAATTTCACTAGCTATTAGACAATGGATTTTCTTAAACAGCACACGCCTGCACAGGACACTGTGGACATTAAACAGCCAATAACTAGGTTTAATCTAAATATGAGGGACACAGAATGCACTGTAGGGATCCACAAATACTACTAACAGAACTGACAACAGAATTGATGAAAATGATATACAACTAGATAAAAAAAGAAAATGCAGGTGTAAAATGTTTACAATAACTCTCTTAAGTTGACAGTTAAATCAAAGAAAGTACAATTCAGTGATATATTCTCAGATCAGGTATATAGCAAAGGGATTATGGCAACCATTTATAGCAAGTTTTACAAATAGTTACACAAGAATATAATCGATATGGTGTGATGTTAATTTTCTCACTGTAACACTGAAGTTACAATCATCAGTAAACTTTCATGTATGCTCACACTGCCCACCTTAGTGCTCATTTATTTTAATTTACTGCTTCGATGTGATTGCTTAGCTGTTCATTGGTGCATTCTGAACCATAAAAACCTTACGTAAAAGTATGCACGCACCATAAAGTAGTCATTGTGCAGTAAAATAATCCTTGTCAGTGTTACTGTTTCAATGATACATGGTGTTTTTGGATTCATTTTACGACTGCAGTTATGTGTAGGTTGCATTTTACTGCAATACATGTTTAACGTAGAGCTAAATTGAAGTACTTTACACACAGCCTGGCCATAAACACAGTACTCTCCCTGATTTAACTCCATCCATATAATTACCGCAGTGATTCATTTGTTTGTTTCAACCAGTTCTTTAACCCTTTAACTGTAGTGAGTAGCTTCTCATTTCTTAAACAACCATCCGTTTGATAGAGAGCATAAAGATTGGACTGTGTTTACATGGAAAAAGGTCATGTGGTCTGATGAGTCCAGATTGACCCTGTTCCAGAGTGATTACCCATCATGCCTAGTGCCTACAGTACAAACCTGTGGGGGCAGTGTTATGATCTGTGGTTGATTCAGTTGGTCAGATCTAGGTTCAGCAACCTTATGCATCCAAAAAATGACAGAATTAGATGTTGTGACATTGCATAAGTTTATCAAAACAGCAGATGTGTGATGTAATTAACGCTAAAGGCTAAATAATGGTAAAGCTTGATATTAGAGTGTAGGACTTTGTGCCCAGGCTGTGTATAATTTCAGAATCTCCCTCCAGTTTAGAGTTGTGATGAATCTCAACGAAAAGTGACATAAAAAGCAAATGTTCACTTATTTACTGTGTCTGATTCAGGACCACATATGGCAGTGGCCTGGATCAGATATACAGATCAGAAGATTCTATGTAAGTCCCAGATTTGGGCCTGTTTTGCCTGTAACATGAACGCACATTCAAAACACACAAGCAACAGGGTTAGTCTTGCTTAGAACATACACGGTGCTCGGAATTTCCTTTTCGATGTTGTTATTATTATAAACCTTTGAGGTTCAGACTGACAAATGTTATCTGATAAGACTTGGCTGTTAGCTCCCCCAGACACACAGTTTCTCCTCCAAAATGTCAAATTGTCAAGTTATTGGTTGCATTTGACGCAGGAAGTTTTACAGGAAATCACAGTAATTATGGTAACAAGTAAGTCAGACAAATAAGAGGTGGCTGAGTGAAATTTGGCCTCTTTGTCCAAGACAATGGCCTCAAGACAGATCTCAAGTACTACAACAATAATAATAATAATAATAACCTAGAAAGTATACATTCCTTTCTCGTTCCAGTGATGAAATGGCATCCCTGGAGATGAGAGATGTAGCCGCAACAGAGCTAAACTAGTGCATTTTAAATTCATTTCTTTATTCGATATGAGATTGAAAAAGGACACAGATAATCTAAAAATACTGAATATGTGATCTGATAATGCCCACGGCTGATAATCTTTCTATTCCTAAGGTACAGTATGTCAAACAGCGGTACAGTCAGAGACAGACGCTCCAATAAAAATCCCTCACAGGCTCATATTCGAGCTCGTGTCTTGCCATCAAGTGTTGAAATGGAATACTGAGCCGGACAGAAGAAGAAGAGGAGGTGAGAAACATTAGTCTAGACAAGACGCTGCAGTTCCGCGACATGTTATTGTGCGAGCATAAGTGAGCTGATCCACCTCCTGCCGACACAACATACAGTAGGGTGTTTATGTTGCTGGGTAAGACTCTGGGCTTATGAATGAGATATTTTTTGTGTGTGTGTGTGTGTGTGTGTATTTCATGTTTAATTGTATAGGAAAAAATGAGCTGTAACTGACAGCCAGGCAAGGCAGAGCACAGCAGAACAGGCAGGGTGTTGAAATCTCTCTGGCTTCTTATGGCTCTCTCAGTGCTTCACTCAACATCAAACGCTAACCTGCTCCTCCCAGGGGATGCACATGGGTTGATCCGTTACCTTGTTTGTGCATTAATGAGATCAGGGCTATACCATTGAGGTGGCATGTGGAGAGCTACAATGCCAAACACTCCTGAAAATAATGAGTTTAATGTACTGCAACTGTGAAGGTGAAAAAAATGTCATTATCCCATGTGAATAGAGCATGTGTAAGAGGTTGTGATTCCAAACCTTGACATAATGAGACATAAAAGAAGGCCAAAATGCACGCTAATATTCCATATCATTCACAATACTCTGAATATTCTGAATTTGATACAGCCTGTTTTAATTCTAAATGAAGAATCCTCTAATTAAAGCTGCAGGAGGTAGAGCCAAAAATACACACATTCCATCTGCAGCTCTCTCATCTCTGTCCAAATCAAGACTACATATGCTGTAAATATAGATGACACAGTGTCATTTCATGCTGCTATAGTGAAAAGTGAAGTCAAAACATTAGTGTTGGGTAGAGCAGTAGAGTGACCTCTAACCAGATGTTACTTACGATTGGTAACGTAAATGAAAAAAAAAAAAAAATCACATTGAAATCTCCTGCCTCTCTCAAAATACCTGTAAATAACATAAGCTTTGTATCATAGGGTAGATTTCCCTCTTTCTAAAGTCAAGAAGTCTTCCCAGACCACTTGGATTACAACATGCTGAGAGGTAATTATGGATTTTCTTGCCAAGTATTGCACACAGAAGCTTTGAGAAATATGGGTTATGTTGATATTAGTCACCTTAGTCACAAGTTTATTTTAAAATTTGTTCTCAACAAAGGATTCTAAGGAAAGTTGGGTGCATGTGTATGCATTGAGTACGTATTAATTCACGGAAAATGCTGCATTTTCAAGGAATCAAGGTTTCTTTATTTTATGTTTTTTAGAACAAGGATGTTTGTCCCAAGGCATCAAACAATCATTTATGTGAAATGAACATCCCAGATGCTCCCAGATTTATTGATTTCTAGCCACAGTTCAAACCTGGATTTCCTTGCAAAAGAGATTTCTAATCTCAATGAGTCTTCCTGGTTAAATAAAGGAAATAAATAAATAAATGAATGAATTGTCAGTTGTTCCTAATTAGCACAGGTAATGCTAAATGCTAATGCTAAAAAGATGAGCAGAGAGAATTTGTGGAGAGAAGTCAAGAACAATAGAATCAGTGAAGTACCGCACTCCAAATGACAGAAAAAGCATCTGTTGGGCGGAAGTGGA
This sequence comes from Apogon talboti, assembly GCA_037367365.1. NCBI lineage: Eukaryota > Metazoa > Chordata > Actinopteri > Kurtiformes > Apogonidae > Apogon > Apogon talboti. Next base: position 3,134,854 of record JAPQRQ010000027.1, on the reverse strand, counting down.
GGTACTGCTGCAGAAAGTGAACAGCAAAGAACTCGTCATACTTAGTAGCATCAGCAGTGGATGAAAAATAAAAAAAAAAAAGACGCATGGATGCTATTACTCATTCAGTGAAAGCTGTAACTGGAGAAGGGCGCACAAGTAAACAAAATGGTTTGATCTCAAATCTGAGGCCAAAAAAAATTTAAAAAAATTGCAATCTGCCAAAGACAAGAGAGAGGGAACGATGAAACGATGCCTGAAGATTACAAAATGCAAAAAAATTTGAGTTGTCTAAGCAGCTTGCCACCTGCTGTGTCCAAACACATCCAGCATCCTTTTAAGATGCCAAAGGAGCGCTGGAGGGCGGACTGACTGACTGAGTGCATGCGGCTGATGGATGCCTGCGATAATCACGCCCTGTGCAAAAAGCCACAGGTGGAGAATACCTGCACATGTGGTGGTACAGGGTTAGACCATCTGGTGGATCTGTAATGTTTGCTCAAAACTATTGCAAACCTCCATAATGACAGCTTTAGATAGCCTAAAGTATTACAAGGAGTAGACCTACAGAAGTAAGAGTAGGTTGTATATAATTCTGATTATTTTCACTAGACCTGGTATTCCCATGCAGGTGTTCTGGTTTTCTGTACTGCTTTATTGCGTCGCTCTGGTGTTAAACAGCTATAAAGGTGGGTGGGGTTTCTGCTGCACTCTGTAACATACAACCTCTTATTTATGATTAGGTGTGTGTTGTGCAAAAACCAAGTAGCCATCAAAATTCAACCAAATGTGTTCCAATGTTCCAAATGTTAGAGGAACTGCTACCGATAATATTAAAGCAACCTCAGAACATTGGGATAGTATCTATGTTTTTTCTAACCTTATCTTCAGCTGATTGGCTTGGATTTTATTGGAAAACCCTTGATTTTACCAATAATCAACAACTAATCACTTCAGACTGTATCTGCTCATAAATGCAGGAGGAGCTGTGGAGGTATCCATGTGAATCACTGCTGCAATTTTTCAGACCTATCCAAACATTAAAAAAAATTTGGGAAGACATTTGCAAAAATCACACAACAAATGTTAGGTTTGCAGATCACATTGACATGTACAACACTTTAAATGGGTGACCTGCCAAATGAAATAACAGGAAATGATAGATACCTCTTGAAAATGTAGCAGCAAATGGTTACATACTGACCTCCTACAGTGGAAATGGGCTTGAAGTAACTGAAGATGAGAAAGACTAGTGGGAAAATGTTTATATATTGAAAGCTGGACAAAATTATAATAATATGATAATGAAATAATGTTTTTATGTGAACAGGGGGAACAGTGGGTGTTTTATCGCCCTTATGTGTTGAAGTGAGGGTGAAAGGTTATCCACCTGTACATGTCAGCCCTGTGATGAACTGGCATCACGTCCAGGGTGTACCCCACCTACAGTATTATCTATGTATTAATATAATATATCCTCCGTATTTAGCATTTTTCAGTGTAAATCAGTGTAAATGTATTTTCCAATATTTAATTCACTAATCATGCAGATGCTCATGAAAACTCAAAGATTATTTTGTCAATACAGAGAAAACTGAAGAAAAAGTGACTTTTTCAGCAAAGATATCAATAACTGAACATTAAAACAAGTGTCTCCATCCACTGTCATTTGTCAGCACGGGTTTTATTGGTGAATAAATGTTGTGGAAAATGGCAATGTTTCCATGTTCACTATGGGTCATATCTAATGACCATAAAAAGATGACAAACTCCATTTCCATGTATTGATAGTATTAGTGGATCAACAGTTATTAAAGATTTTCTAACAGTAGATACTTTTGGTCTTTAAGGGTTAAACATTATGAAAGACTTGGATGTCAACACCCTTTTGGTTATTGCAATTCTGGATTTGATAAAACATCAGCTACACTTTAACAGCAATAATAAGGGACTGTTCGTTTTAATTAACCATATAAACAGTCAACAGAAATGTCTTTATTTCCAATGAAGGCCTAAAACTGGGATACTTTGTGCATGTAAACATGGTCACTCATGTTGTAGTTTCTCTAACTTCCATCTTCAACTTTCAACTTTCTATCCATTCTCGCCTGTTTCCTCTCTCATCCATCTCTATCCGTCTCTTCTCTCGCTCTGCCATCCCATTTGTACCAGTGGAATTACTGCCAGGGCACAGATATAATTGAATTTCCAGACTCGTGCACTCCTGCCCCCCTTTATCCTCGTCCTCTATACAGCGTCCCACCACCCTAACCCCCTCCCAACACACACTTATTTCCACTGGCTTCCTCTCTCTATCTGTCTCTCTTCTTAAGGGCAGTATTAATGTACTGTCCGTCGCATTCATTCAGAGAGCCAGAGGTCTGCAGAATTTTCATTAGCCTCCAAGGAAAATACATGCTAAAAGAAGAGCAACACAGACTCAGGGGCAATGAAGGAGGGTGAGAGATATGAGAGGAAGAGGAGGAAAATAAACGCTTTTGGGAGTGGGGTTGGATGATAAGAAACCGTCAGTAAAATAAAGTGCTGCAAAACACATCTCTTCATTCACAGCAATTAGTGTTTGGCCACATTATCACCTCTGTTGGCACAAGGTGATCGATTAGTGAGTATTAAAATTCCCAGAGGGGGTAGCAGGGCCAGCGAGTCAGTCGGCCAGACGTAGGAAGCAAGCCAGCAAGGCTTTGAATGAGCTCCTGAGCCGGTCGCTGTCTTCTCCACGGATCCATAGCTGACGTCAGTGCTGGCTACTGTACACAGAGACACTACTCCACACACAATACAATATAGCAGCATGAATGGCCGGTGGAGATGGAGAGAGATGAAGCGATACGGCAAGAGATAGGAAAAAAAAACCAGATAAAACTGTAGAGGAGGGAACCGATAAGAGGGAAAAGAGAAAGAGAAAGAGAAAGGAGGCGAAAAACAAAGAAGAACTGAAGGGAGGAAAAGGAGTTAAACAAGCCACAGTAGCAGATAGAGATGTACAGAAAAGCAGCGGGGATATAGCTGAGATTTGAAGGCTCCAGAGGGACACAGGCAGAGGACAATGTGGTGACAATGGGATGAATGGAGAGGAAGAGGGCAGGCTGGCAGACGGCTATGATCCTGGATGGAGCGAGTGAGCAGCGAAAGGGGCAGGAAGCCAGGAGTCAGTGGAGGAGCAGGCGAACAGAGGTGTGTGTATGTGTGTGTGTGTGTGTATTTGTTTGTGTGTGTCTGTGTGTGTGTGTGTGTCAGGCAGTCAGCCAGCCATTTAGGCAGGAGGAGGCTAAGCCCAAGTCGTTCATCCACAGAGGCCTGCTGCTGTCAGAAAGAGAAAGACAGAGGCAGGACATGTGTGTGTACTCAGCTGTGTGAAGTATTTGTGTATTTATGTATCAGTATGTGTGATCTCATGTGCATCTGTACAGTGCTTAGTGTATTAACGCACATACAGTGTGTGTTTGTATTTGTATAGGCCCGGTCTCGGTAGAGCTCCCTGTTATGTGTGTGTGTTTCTGTGTGTGTGTGTATGTGTGTTCAGTAGTTGACAGGCCTTGGTCTGCCAGAGTTGCCTGCTCCACCCCAGAGCCTCCAAATGAGTGCACTCACACACTCCTGGAGCAGTTATTTGACTTGGAGGGGAGAGAGAGTCAATAACTCAGGTATTTCAATTACACACACAGGGGCACATCAGTGACTGCAAAAGAAATAGACCCACTTACAATCTGGAACTACTCTGGAATATGCACACACACTCACAAACACACATGCACACAGGCAAATCTGAACAGTTCACACACAGAGTCAAAAACACACACTCGTACGGGGTGGTATGAAACATTTTTTCTTGTTATCAATGATTCTTTTTTTTTCTGTCTACATGAACTCAAGACATAACGTGATTCAAAAATAGATTTCTTCATCAAAACTATGTTATATGTGCAATATGATCAAAGAGTAATAACAAAAAAACAGCGCTTCAAAGTGTGTCAATGTACATTGTCTGTTAAATAATAAAAGCTTAGAGGCTTTTGTTTCAGATGCTGGAATAGGTTTATTGTGCTGCTACTTTTATTTCTACTTAAACTTGGCTTGCACAGCACAGTCTATTCCACATCTCCCAAAACTGAATATATCATGGTGTATAGCAGTTGTCTTACATTCTTTAGCTTTTGTTGTAATAACCACTTCAAAAATAAGGGATGGCAGATCGTCTGACACATTAAATGAAATCAGCGTCTGTGCAACACTGTTTGTTTCTGCTTTGTTTCAATAACTGCCTTTTGGAAGCCACACAGGACAGAAACATAAACTCAAAGTCTTTATCCCTTTATGATCTGGAAGTTAGACGGTGAAACATTCAATATTGTTTCGGAATGTTACTGAAATTCACTTATCTTGCAAAAGTTCAGCAAGAGAAACACTGAGGTAATCAAGCTGCTGGTTAATGTTAACAAAAACTTAACTTAATTCAATATAAAGTCCAACCCCAACAAACAGACAGGGCACATATAACTAAAACTGACATGTTAGCACTGTGGTCACAGATGCACAAACAAGCAAATATACACACACAAAAGGCAGGTAGGCAGGTGAGTTACACACCAGACTCATGTTGGTATATACACACATTTATGCCTCAGTTTGTTGCATAATGTACATACATAAAAAGGGTTTTACATCGTACATTAACTGCATCCAGTCTATGTAGAAATATGATTTTCATCTTTGCAAATTTTGAGGTTTCAGTCTATTAGGTTTACTGTATATACAGATGGACACAGTGACGGCTCCTCAAACGTGGAGACAAACTCAAAATCAAAGTGCAACTGCAGTTAAGTTTCCAGAGGTGATTGTACAGTTTAGTTATATATTAAAACAAAGCAAAGTTCCAAAAATGCTGTAAAAAAATATAGCTAAAAATACAGGATATGACAAAAGTAATGAAAATACATAGATATATAAGATAAGATATACTGAAACATATTTAGGTAGATTTCATAAGACTGATTTGTGATCATTCTGTTCAGCTTGTTCGTATTTAATCTTATAAACATAAGTAATAGACAAGTTAAATTCATGGTCAATAGTGCTCCAGAATCTATCAGACTGAACAGTAAGTGGATGAACATCACATCCTGGTATTTCTACTGTGGAGATTCTAATCTAAAGTCTGTCACACATGAAATATGGCAGCTTCCGTGGCCATGAGATTTTGGCCTCACAGTAGGAGGAAGAAACATTACGGTTAAAATTAAGTCACTTTATCATCTACTTTATTATTCTGTCTCTGCATTTTACATCCTAATACACACAGCACCTAGCATTAGCATTAGTGATTAGCATTAGCACTTAGAATATTAGAAGCAGTGGGCTGCCATTGAAGGCACTCTGTGACCAACTCCAGATCTTCATCAATGCCTTGCTTAAGGGCACTGACAGGAGAATTAACCTACATAATATACAGGTCTACCTGTTTTGGACAGCAGTGGAAACCAGAGGACCTGGAGGAAACCAACGCAGCATGGAGAGAACTCAGAATTTTACATATTTTTCATCTATATATATATAAAATGTATGTACTTACAATATTGTTAGAGTTGCATTTTTACTAATAGTTTATTGCTAGAGTTAGTCTGTGCTGACACAATTAGGTGTTGCTCATTAACATGTAATCTGTTGAATTACATGGAAGACTAACCTGAGTTGAGTAGATCTGTGTCAGGGTTTATTTTATGATAACAGCATGTCTCAGAGTAGATTATACCTCACATCCGATCAGATCTGGAACGGGGGTTTATTATTAGCCCATAAAAAACTATGAGGTTGTGATTTACTTAGCAAGAATACTGGTTTGAAATTATACAACGTAACCATGAAGATAGATTTCTTTGTGAGGAGGAAGTGATGTGGCAAAGACAGAGCTTGAGACACAAAAAAAACGTAGAGAAAGGCTGAGAGAGATGATGGTGTCTGTTGCTGGGAGGTTTTTGGCAATGCATATTTCTATCCTGCCTATAAAGGCTCCTTTGAACTTGAGTGTGGTGGAGGTGGAGGTGGTGGGGTGTTGCTATTGACTGCTGTTGCGCTGCCTGATGGAAAGAGAAGCGAGAAAAAGAGAGTGGGAGAGAGCGAGACATAAGGAACGAGGATGGAGAGATGGAAAAAAGACAGAAAGAGAGCGAGCTGGAGTGGGAGGTGAAGCAGGGTGGAAAGGGGGAACAGCTGGCCTTCGCTTCGGTATAGTGAAGTTAAAAGACAGTGGGCAGGAGATGGAAACTCAGCACAGCCACTGCCGCTCGCTCTCTCTCTCTCTTTCTCTCTCTCTCTCTCTCTCTCTCTCTCTCTCTCTCTATCTCATACACATAATAAATTGATGCACACACAAACCAACACACACACACGCGCACTCATTTCTGATAAAACGCCTCTGAGCACATGCCGCCGTCACCACGTGCGCTGAAATTACGTATTGATGACGAGCTCCCTCTTCATCCCTCTCTGTCCCCTTTTGGCTCGCTCCCATACACACTCATTATCTGTACCTCAATTAAACCTCCACTCACTCACCCTCTCCCTTCTCGTGCCTCATCATCACATTTCTTATCATGGAAGCCTACTTATCTTTAATCAAACACATACAAGCTTAATTACCCTGCACATTTGTCAGGCCATCATCTAATTATCAGTGACCTTATTTTAAGCACTGTTTGAACCTTAATTTTTAATTTAAAAAAAGAAAAGTGCAAGTCTTCATTAAAATATTGGACTAATTTTGGTGTGGCATGGTTTTGATTGTGATGTGACTACTCTGTAACAGCCACCGTGGTCTTGTAGGGAACTACAGAATGAAAACAGACACCGGAGGCAACAGATGAAACTGGGCGACGCGTGAGGCGGTGTTTTGTTTCTTGACGCAATCAGACAAGTCAGAGTTTGAATGGAAGTTAACACCATTTAACAACCAGCCACATAAACACAAGCGTAGACACACAAATGCACAGATCGTTTCTCTCTGGCCCATTTCTGCTCTAAGTTTAGCAGACGACCCACCGAGGGGCCTCTGCAGTCTGATGCTTTTCCTGCTGCTGCTCTTGTTTGTCCCTTGGTCCTTGTAGAATGGTAATAGTTCTTTCTCTGTGTGTGTACGTCTCATAAAGTTAGGCTGAAAAGACTAAACAGCAGCTGGAGGAAAGGGTGAGTCTACACAATACAGTGTCTGGACACAGCCTCACTTTTAGAACTCTGAAAGTACAGGCAACATGGATGCACTATAAGGTGGGAGTTAAATCTGTAGATTATATACTATTTTTTCAGGACAGTATAGATAAACAATAACAGTGACTTTTCTTATATATAAGAGAGCTTCAACCTTATATACATATTACACTGATTGTTCAATTTTGGGCTCAAAACAGATCAAAACGTGCGATGTAGAGTATGTACGTAAAGGGGCTGTAATTTAAAGGTCTCCTTACTTGTAACTTTCAGTTTCTAATGTTGTGTATTTCTCAGTTTGACAGACCTCAAGGCATCCTAATTTCCATAAAATATGTGTGAATGTGCAAACACACACAAATATGGTCAGCTTGAAGCCCAACAAATCAAGGATGGATTCACAGTTTTTCAAGTGTGTCTTAAAATAACTCCGACTCGGTTTGTGTCCACAAAATATTCTGGTTTGTGGCCTAATTCTGAAAACGGCATGATTGCTAATGTAATCAGCTGTTTACATGCCTGATGAAATTAATATTCCTGTAGTATTCCTGTTTACTTGGAGGATGTGTATGCACATATATATTCATGTCCTCTGTCATAATATATGCTTCTCCTTCCAAACACACATCTTTACAAGAGAGGGTCCTTGTCTCTACTCCAGCTGATCAACACTGGCCATATGTCACAGCCTGTGGTAAAAGCTGCAAATATTCCTAATACGCTGTATACGTGTCCAAAACTCTCATAAAACTGGCATAATAGAATGAAGAAAAGGCCTGATTTAGAATGTCCAAACTCAATATTCTGTTTACATGATGCCTGTCGATACAGAATATTGTTGAATTTAGAATAATAGTGGGATATTAACCCTTTCATGCATGAATTATGAGACCCTTAGTCAAGATTTTTTTCATGAGTGTTTTTATTCCTCTTTAGGTAAGAAAAAAAACAATGCAATTGAATTGAGTTACAAAAATGTCAACCCAGCTGGACACCATGTGTTCAATTTTTTAAACAAAGAAACATGTATTTAAGACACAA
>JAPQRQ010000027.1:3109547-3126233 GCA_037367365.1 Apogon talboti | reverse complement strand
TGGGATAGGCTCCAAGCGACCCCCGCGACCCTAGTGAGGATTAAGCGGGTTCAGAAGATGACTGACTGACTGACTTAATGTAACTGATGTTTTGGTTAATGTCTGAATGAATATGATTTTTCCTTCTGTAGTAAAAATGTGAGACAAACTCTTGGTAGAAATTCCTCAATTAAAAAAAGGAGGATAAGCCACAGGGTTGGGGTTGGAAGTGGAGACGGTGAAGACGCTGAGGTTTAGAAGGACCACAGAGTGTCCCAGAGCAGCTGTAAAGTGGTTTAGGGAGTCAGCGAGGTGAGCACACTTCTGTTGTCAGACATCTTTCTTCCTGTCCTCTGCTCCGGGTGGAAGGGAGAAAGGGAAAGGTGATGCCGGGGTGGTGGTAGTGGTAGTGGTGGTGGTTGGGGGGGGGGGCAGGTGAGAGGGGGCAGTGAGGTCCAGATGGGGGATGTTATTAATCCATTTATTCCCCCTCTCTCCGTCTGTCCTCTGCCATCTCTTCAGCTCCTGTCATATCTGCAGATTTCAATCTCCTCGCCCTTAGCTCTCATCTCTCCTCCTCTTATACCCTTCAGAGTTCTCCCCTCCCTCCTCGTTCCTCTCCTCCCTAACTTCTTCTCTCCTTCTCATCCAAGCCTCCCCTGCTAAGGCTCTGTCTGGTTTTCATCCCCTTCCTTCCTCCCTCTCTTCATTCATCTTCTATCCCAGGGTGCACCTGTGCTGCGCTGTCAGTTGTAGGCCCGGAGCCATCGTCATGCTGGGGCTGTTTCTCGCCTCTTCACGCTACCAGAACTGAACTCTGTCTCCCTCATACACACACTTAAACGTACGCATCCTGGCTTTTTTCGCCTCTCCCCCCAAAATGTTACACTTTACAGATTGCGATGCACTGCGGCGCCAAAATGAGGGCCAAGGTCACTGTTTATCCTTAAAAATCTTCCACCTGGAGAAAAGAGTGACACCGCCAGTCGTCTGAGAGAAGAGACGGAGGAGGAGGAGGAGGAGGAGGAGGAGGAGGAGAGGCGAACAGAGAGCAAAGGGAAATAGAGTGAGAGTACGGTTGATATGTGCTTCTGTGTTCTTTTCCTGGCAACACGATAAAGGCTCGCTCTCAGTCACTGTCAGCGGTGAGACCACCCTCTCTATCTCGCTCCTTCTCGCCTCTCCGGTTGCGTCCCTCCCAAAGCAAAAGACTCCCCTCTCTATCTGCCCTCCTCTTTTATCACCGCCGCCCTCGCCCAGCCCCTGTATTTTACATTTACATTTCAGGCATTTAGACGGCGCTCTCATGCACACAGACTTAATGAGTGCGACTGAAGAAATAAGCCCCGAGTCTGCGTTCTCCGACACCTCAAGAAACGGGAGGTGCAGAGGTCGACGCCACAGCTGCTTGGTGACAGATGTAACAAATGCTCTGCATTGGAAGAATGATATGGAAAAGGAATTAGAGCCCCACACCTCACGTGCCAAAGAAAAAACTAAAGGTTTACGGGCTCCGTCTGTGTTTTCCCACAGACCACCCTGGATCTGTCTCGAACACCCTATCTTTTACTAGTCAGGCTCCCCCACTGAGGACTCCTTTCATTCACTGTGATGAAAATTCAAATTCAAATCTGTTTTATTGGCGTGACGATGGCAGGGGTTGTCTCCACAACACAACATGTTAGAAGACGGCTAAGACAATAAGCCAATCTGTATGCTCCTCTTCTCCTCAGTTGTTCCAGCGTTGCACCCCCCCACTCCCATCCGACTCCCTGACTAACTAACCCTGTTTTTCCACAGTATGGCCGTGCACAAGCACTTAAAACCCTGGATTCTTCCACACACACCACCCTCCCTTCTTTTCACAGTCTCTTAAGATGCTAACATGTAGAGACACTCCCTCATTATGTCACCATCAGATCCTGTCTTGGCGTGCTCTTGTGGTTACCTGTATTTGTGTGTGTGTGTGTGTGTGTGTGTGTGTGTACCGGTGTGCATGTGTGTGTGTGTCCTCATTAAAAGAAAGTGGAGTCAGTGAAGCTTTAAAACACAGAGGGGAGCAGACAGACAGACTTGGATGTACCAGAGATGAGAGAGGATGTTATGCTTCCGGAAAGACAGTGTCAAAACCTACCTCTGGACTTAGGAATACTTCAGACTGTATAAATCCTAATCCCAGGCTTCACTCTCTCCCACTGTTTCCCATCACTCTGACTCTGTCTTTATTTCACAATTACAATGTAACCACTATACTTTACACACTTTTCCTACTTTTAAATCATGTGACTATGCTGAACCCTGGAGGGAAAAAGCACCAATCCCACATGACAGTAAACACTAGACACTGAATTTAACATCCGTTTCCAGCCATGAATACATAGATTACTTATAAAAAGAATTAAAACAAACATATGTGATACATTTTGGACATGTGCTTTCAGTGACAGGTATTGTAATTACTTTTTGAAGCTGAATAATCAGTATCGCCTGATGTAAGTTGATTAGTCATGACGTTAAAAAACACTGACCAACTAAGAATGAGGCATCCACAAGTATACCATGGAATTTTAACATCTTATTAACACCTTTTAATACCTTAGTATATGCAGCATTTTGGCACAAACATTGTCATTAACATTAGTTCCTCATCTCTATGAAGTGAAGAAAAAAATTCCTCCCACCTCCGTCCACATAAATATAGGACCAATGGCCCTGTATCTCACCGGCATGTTCTATCAAGCATCAATGACAACTTGAATTTGTGAGGTTGTCAGGTTCTGTCTCTATGTTAGAGCCCTGTGGTCTGGATGTGGGAGATCAATCTCCCAGTAGAAGTGAGTGGTACTTTCACTGGAGGAGAACTCAACTAAATGAAAGTCCATATATGACTTCCTATCAGTGCTCAATAGTAACTCCATGTTATAAGCCATCAGAATATGGCCCATTATAAGTAAAGGCAAATGTTTAATATTTAAAAAATTCAAAAACCAAAATTTCTCAAAACTGTGAACAAATTTTGTAGACATTGTCCAATGAAAGCTACGTAAAAAAATTTAAATGAATCCGACTAGTAGTTTTGTCAGAGAAAATGCTTGAAGAAATTGCTAACAAAGGCGACGATGACGATGGCGGACGCAACGCCTTCACAGTAACTCATGGCCTATCGGCCAGTAAGCTAAGAATTAGTTGTCTCATACTAACAAATGTCGAGTCTGTTTACAATTATTGACCCATCGATGTTTCATGCACATCCCTACTTGTGAACCATATACGCATATAAACCACTTAGACTTTCCCAGAGCTGCACTTTATGGATGTTTACACAGAGTTGGTTATACCTATGGAGACCCCGCCCTCTAACACTGCTGCAGGATGAAAGTGGACAAGGCACAGACAGTATATACAACCCCAATTCCAAAAATAATGTGACTAAAAACAGAATGAAATGTGCTGCCAATCTCATAAACCCATATTTTATTCACAATAAAACATAGAAAACAAATCCAATGTTTAAAGTGAGAAAATAAACTATTCAAAGTTACAGTTTGGAAGGTGAACGACAAGTAATCCTTCACTGTCAGAGTAGAGGCTGGTTAGCTAAAGCTAGTGAATAATAATTTTATCTTATGGCTCCTTCATTTCTGGATTTCGAGGTAGTAATTACAGATGAAGTACTCTGGTTGTCACATGTCACAGTGTCAGTGACAAGGAAATTGCAAAATGTTAAGGTCCTCATTTTAACATACCACCTGTGGAGATCAATATACCCTCACTGTAAAAAAGAGATAATGCATGCATAAGTGACAAGTAAGACCGGCCACTGACGTAACAATTGACCTTTCATGTTATTGGTCTAGTGTTTTGTCAAATGCTTAAAAACCACCTCACTACTTGGCAGACAGCAGCAAGCAGACTCTTTGCATATGTAAAAAATGTACTTGCTTCAACCTCAATTCAGTGATTTTTGTGTCTTCATCCAAATTGTGTCCTGGGTGCTAGAAACCTTCCATGACGGTATGTTGACAGTATCTGCAGTTTAGATCAGTCTCCACTGATAGTCTGTTGGTGCAATTTGTACTCACTTGTGTGATAGCCTTAAGAGAAGGATAAATAAATTGATTTTAATTATATCTTACTGTCTTTCCCAGACTTTCTAACCCTGGTTTGATTTCTTGTTATTTTCTGCATCTGATTCAACAACACAAGGTATTTTGAGTCAAATAAACCTGGTAAAATAAGCCATCAAAATATTGATATTTTTCTTTATTTTTTAACCAAATTATATTGTGACTTTAGTTTTGGTTCAAGAGTGTCTTGGAAGTATTTGAGATTGACTTTATAATTTAAAAAAAAGACAAGGAAAGTATTGCTCTGTCTGCATTTTGATAGAATGGGTTTTGTCACCTGTATCAGTCTCAGTGGTCGTTCTGTGGTCCCTCATCTTTCATAATGTTTGATCCATTTTAATGTTTTGGTAGCAACTTTATAAAGTAATTGAGATTAATACTTAATAATCCTTTCACTGCAGATACTGCTTAAAATACAGGAAACTTTTTTTTTTTCATTGCTCTTTGCTGCCCCTTAAAAAAAGATGAAAGAACTTTACTTTCCTCTTTTCACATTTACCACTCTCCTTTCCTCATTTCTTCACTCTCTCCGCTTCCACCACTCACACATTAAGACACACGTGGCCCATCTTCGCCCTCCCTCTGCGTGCTGCCGTGACAGGCGTCCTCTGTGGCTGCCAAAGCTTTTTAACCACAACAATATCTAAATGGCACACAATGGCCCATTACAGTCATCAAGCCGTTAAACCGGCAACCGGCAACCTTCAGCTTGGCAATTAGGAATATTTCAGTCACACTCCCACCCCAGCCACACACACACACACACACACACACACACACACACACACACACACACACACACCCACCCACTATCACACTATCACACTACAGTATCACACTGCCTATCCATTATTCGCTTCCTGTCTCTCTCCCTCTTTCATCTCTCCTCTCCTTCTGTTTCATCGTCCTCTCATCCTCTTTTTACATGTGCACACCCTCACTCATGTGCATTAATTCACACCAATCCACTCTCTTTCTGCTCTGGCTCTGCTGCCTCTCTCCCTGTCATTGCACAATACCAGCCCACAATCAGTGTCACGATCGATTAACAGATTTCACACCGCTGGACACGGCATTTACAAAGAACCAGATGAGATGAAAAGGAGAAACAGGCCCAGATAATGAGGAGAATGAAGAGAAAAGGCTTCGATGCTGTCGTGCTATGTGTCGACAGTAAGTGGATACAACGCATCAAACCTACACAGGTATAGGAATCAGAGAGGGCTTGGCAGAAAGAAAATGAGGGTGCTTTGTGATGTTGCGTTGCTGATCCTACACAGAAACAATTTTGGCAACTGCACTCTTGTGTCACAGCGGTAAAGCTCACCTCTGAACCTTTTAACTGACCGTGAAAAGAAAAGGAGTGGAAAGGACAGCAGGGCAGAACAGACTAGTGCAAAAAAGAAAAACAGCTTAGTTGATATTCATTTCAATAAAAACATATTTTGATTCATGGGCTGAGTGAGTTGAAGATATGTACACGATATGGACAAAAAGCATTAAAACACATTGATTTCATTGCTAACAGGGGGCTAGGCTGCAAAATGAGGATGAAAAACATCATAATAGAATTTTATATTGAGATAAATATCATTACAATAAACTTTAGGACTCATTTTAATTACATTTTTTTCCTACATTCATTCATTGTCTGTAATTCTCTGTTTAATCCTCAGGAGTGGGGGGGCTGGAGTCTATCCCAGTTACCAACCAGAGAACCCATACAGACATGGGGAGAACATGCAAACATAAAGAAAGACCTCTGTTTATCATTACAACTGTTTAATATGTTCTAGCTGTAGATTTCTGAAATTTATCTGAAATACAACTGTCATTCAGGTAGAAAAGTCAGCCTTAAAACTTAAGAGAGATATTGATTTGATGTCTATCTTGCTATTTATGATATGAACAACGGTGATATGGATATTTTTATCATGATGACGTTTCAAATGGAGGCGAATGAGAAGTCCTTCAAACTGTGTGATGTGTCTCGATGTTTTTGTCCAAATAGTGTATGAGCCAATGGTGATTTTCTGCAGCTTTTACAAATACAATGTGGAAACTTTACTCCTCACTAAAAGGAAAATACATCCTGTGTGAAGCAAATTAACAATAGTTGCATTTTAGCTTCAAGTCACTCAGCTTTTATGTGGGAAAAGTGTTTCACATACAATTTTTTTTCCAAATATGTTTGTAGGAGACAGGGGCTATATATTACAGTATTTCTACTTTCAAATGTTTGTGTCATAAAATTATCATTAGAATAAAGAGGTCCGAAACTATGCCAATGTATTGGATTGTACAGATATGAACTGAATCTATTCACATCAATAGTCTGAATTTATGCAACCACTAGAGGGAGTAATGAGTCACTCTACCAGTGGGGAAAACTAATGCCACAGTAACTTTGACGAAAGTGTCAAAAAGTGACCAGATGGAACGAGAACCACATTTAGAGTCAAAGAAAGTGGCAAAGTGATTGAAGTGAGAAGCGCTGTTGTGTTATCACCACTGGACACAGCTCTAAATGAAAAGACTGGAGTTTGATACTGAAGTTGCAGAATTTCTTCTACACATTTAATTATGAGGCTAAAGAAGGTAAAAAGTTATAATGTGATGCTATTATCTTTGCTAAATTGCCATTTGTTGATCCACGGTTCAGACTAAACTGTGACAGTTCTGACTCTGGACGATTCGAAACAGATCTTTAGTGAAGTTCCTGACGACACAAACGTCCAGAAAACGGAGGTGATTTGTGGTTCTATTGTGGCTGCTTTCTGTCTGAAAACAGAGCTAAGCTCACAGAGCTATAATGTAAACTATCAGCTGACACAGCACATAACAATAATGTTATTTTGATCGGCAAAGAAAACTTGATGATTCTATAATAAAGATGTGAGTGATACGGTCTCTGGATACATGGTGTTGGTTTGTTGGTGGTCTTGGTAGTACTAAGTGTTTTCTTGTATTTTACTTCCTCTGCTGTTGAGAGTTTGGAATGTCAGTGCTACATATCATGCCTTTAAATGTAACTAGGTAAAGAAAAAAATTTTAAAATCTAAATAAGGAATTATTTTCTTAAAGAGTTTATTGGCTGAATCCAATACATCTAATAGTCTGGTCTGATGACAGTCAAACACACTTCTGTTGATCCTTTTAAGCCTGAAACTGTAAAGAAAATGCTAAAAAGCGGCACTTTGTGTTTTCTTTACAGCAACCCAACTCGATAAAATAAGTACAAATATTCAGCATGACCTGTCTTGAGTCTTTCTGGTTCTGGTTTGGTGTAAAAATCAAGCAATGTGGAGTTCACTGCCAAAAAAATATTTCAAAAGATTTGGAAATGTGCAGTGGAATGTGGTAGGTACTAAAAGACCTGATGGAGTCTGAATCCACACCTACAAGATAAAGCACCGGGGATGAGGAAGGTTCTGGGCGTTGCATCAAACATTTTGATGAGCAGTGTTTTGATCATCCTGAAGGACGCTGGGTAAAAATAACCGGTCCAAGCACCTCTAATTCACAGCTGGCTTTAGAGTGAATGGCAGCTGGCATTAAACCCTTTACTGGACGATTAACCCTTTGGCTGTGATTTCATACGCATAAACACCTCTGATGTATGGCTTTCTACATTCATAAGCACTGGTTATGATTTCACACCTATTGAGCCTGCTCCCATCCCCCTCCTCTGCTCCTCACTCTCTCATCTCTGCCTGACAGTTGGTTGCAACAGCAGCCACAGAATACACACTGTGGAGGTGCAAGATATTCTTCCTCTCCCTCGCTGTGACTCTACACACATGGATGGATGCACATGTTAACTGCAACGCGCGCTAGGCATGCACATTTGCAGGCTAGTCTAGTCGGGGGAAAAAAACTGCACCTGTGCGCTTTCAGACGCATACAAACACACCAGCTGTGGCACTAAAGCCAGCATTTGGCAGTCACGTCTCCTCTCAGTGTGTCATACAACACAAGTTGACTCCTGCATCTGGAGCCTGTACTGATGACTCACACACACAACACACAACACATCCTACACAAGAATGCCAGAGGAAATGCTTCACTAATGTTCATGTTTATAATGACAAGCAAGTATTGGACATACTGACACTGTAGCACCAAACACACATAGACTCCGAAAATAAACAAAGACACCAAAAATAGACTTGACTATTGAAAATGATCTCAAATGTTTCCATCTGCATCTATAATTCAGTCTGTGTTACTATCTCCCTGTCACCTTGTTCTTATTACCTTCCTGCCATCCTCACCCGTCTCTGTTTGCTTCAGCACGTCTCTTTTTCCATCCAAAGAATCTGAATTCTTAATTAAAATGTATTAATTTTGAAAAGATGCTAAAAATACCTGCCAGAACACAGTGCTAATGTGGTGTGTATATATACACACACACACACATACACAAATACACACTCATTTACAGCCGCACAAAGCTTATCCACTGGGTTGATTTTCTAACATTACACTGTTATGAATAATTGCTACAATACATAGAGCATAATATCTACAGAAAATATGCTCCACTGAGATTAAAAGTGTAGAGATTCGCTGCATTGTGTTGTTCCTCTATGGCGTGAAACTATCGAGACAGCACATGTAACTGAAATGTAGGTGAGACACATGTTAACTGTTAGTACAAGCAGTGCTCACATCAACATGAATTAGATACAAACAGCGAACCAGGGCGGTTCCATTCATTCCTCAAAAGCCTCAGTGGGTAATGGGGGTACAGGGCCGCACTGTAAGGTTTGTGTGCTTTGCATTATTGTGAGTTTGTATGATGGGTTACCTCGCCTCTGAGAGCGCTTTCAGTGTATGAACTCTGGAAACAGGCGTAATGTATGACACAATCACCAACTGAGGGTGAGTAGAACAACAGTCTTTACAGAACAGGTGAGTCCGGCTCCTGTCCAGTAAATGAGATGGCATAATAGTAATATTTTACACATGTATGTCCACATATACATACTTAAATCATTCAATTAGAAACAACACACAAAGCCACTTGAGCTGTCCACTGTCCTACTATAGTCAATGTTTTATTTACACACTACAGTCCACTAATAGGGTCATTAAATAATTATTAATGCATGCATTAGAAAAAATATTCTGTCATGCATAACAATTGAAAGTTATTACTATAATTCAGAATCATAACGGTTATGAGAGAAACACTTTTCCTTTATGACCCTTCTGTGTTAAAATGCAAGAGTTACCAAATAGGAACCACAATATCCAAGTGTTGAATCCAGTCAGGGTTATCTGTTACTGTGAAGTCATTCTCTCCTATTTTACAGGTTCACAGAGCTTACATTAACTAACTCAATAGAATAAGCACAAAAATATATTTTCTAAGTTTTGACGTTAACATTTGTGTTGCTTGTGTCCTTATATCATAAACTGTATGTTATTATTGGATGGAGGAACCATGACGTCATCCATGTGTTTCTGCCATTTTGATGATAGCAGTTTGTGATCTGACCATTTCTATTGTGGATCCTATTTCTAAGCTAACAGTACCTAATGTTGAACGCTGTTGCCAGTGTACAGACAAAAAAAAGAGTCAGTGAGGGAGCA
This sequence comes from Apogon talboti, assembly GCA_037367365.1. NCBI lineage: Eukaryota > Metazoa > Chordata > Actinopteri > Kurtiformes > Apogonidae > Apogon > Apogon talboti. The sequence goes on along the minus strand of JAPQRQ010000027.1, from coordinate 3,116,529 downwards.
GACATGAGGATTTTCAAAGCATACTGTATTTGTCGTGAGTTCTCTACGTTAGCGTGTATAGGCTCAATATTAGGGAATGTGTTTTTTCACTTATAATTTATCCACACATTGGAAATGAAAAAGTATGTTTATGATAACGATAATTTGATTCCAATGTCAGCTGGGGTGGGCCTTTCTGTGTGGAGTTTGTATGTTCTCCACGTGTCTGTGTGGTACTTCAGCTTCAACCCGCCATCCAAAGACATGCACCTTAACTGGTTAATCTAAATTGTCCATAGGTGTGAATGTGACGGTGAGTGGTTGTTGGTCCATATATGTCAGAGCTGTGTTGAACTAGCGACATGTCCAGGGTGTGCCCCGCCTTCATCCACTGGTAGCCAGGATAGACTCCAGTGTCCCCACGACGACCCTTAGAATGGATGCATGGATAATAAAGATGACCTCCTACAGTTGTTCAATCAAGAACAGCCAACGAGCCAAACATTACTTAAAATACTTTTACTACTTTAGGAGTCTCTGGAGGTGGCAGAAGAACAGATTGGGTTGAAACATGTCCCAACATGTGATGTCCAGGACGGAGTGAGCTGACCTAAGGGGCTGCATTTCACGCCAGTCCAAGATGAAAAAGTGTGTTTTCAATGCTAAATCATGCTATGTTGTTCTAGAAGAGTTAGAGCAATAAATTTGGACCTGAAAATGGGTGGAACATGAAAACAGATGAAAAAACTAGGATACTCAGCCTAAAATTGTGTCTAAATGACCACATTCACAAACATAGCTGCACAGTTCGAAGGTCATTTTACATTTAGTGCCAATTAACAGCATTTGTCAGCTCGAAAAGAGGTCAGGAAACATACACTTTGATATGTGAGTTTTCAAAGCAATATGAAGCAACTCATGGAGCTTCAAAGAGGCCAAAACATCTGTGTCCAAACTGCAGGTGCAGTGGCCAAAAACTGCAAATCTATTTATAAAGCTGAAACTAACCAGCTGAGACAAGATGGACACACAGAACAGGACTGAGAAACGGTCAATAACACACATGGCATGAATACCAGCAAAACTTTGTGAGTTTTAAAGATGGAACAACTAGGGATTATCAAAATATACCAATGGAATTTCTGTAAACTATAATCCAAAAACCACTGTGCAAAGCATCATGGATGTGCCTCTACCTCTTTCTTCTCAACGATATTAAATTATCACCTGACCAGGATTCTCATTAGACTAAAGAGGCAGGTGCTCCATCATTGGCATTTCATTTCCATCAGGCTGCAGCCGTGTTCTCTTCACAGGAATGCGCTGTGCATGCATTGTAAAGCGTGACTTAATGTTTGCTTTATTTGCCTGGCCTGTGCAGTCAATAGGGCAGGGGTCGCTCCTTTCCAATAAAGAAACTGGTATAAGTGGGAGAGGAAATAGAGGCTGAAAGTGGTGAGGAAAAAGCGACAGTGATAATGAAGGAGGAGAGTTAGATGCCAGAGGGAGTGGGGGGGGGTGAAGGCAGGAGAGACCGCAGACAAACCTTGTTTAAGTTTGCATGACTTTTTTTTCCCTCCTCGCTCCTCACACATTTCGCTCTTCCAGCTTTGTCGCTTCACATCCGTCTCCCTGCCTCCCATCTGTACTTGTCCTGCGTACGCGTCACTACCGTCTCCCTGCTCATATCAGCCTCCATCTTCTTTTGCATGTTGTTAGACGCTTTCTCTTTTCCCACGCCTCTTCTTTTGTGCGTGTCCTCAACTGTCCTTTCTGTGCTCCATCATTTTTCCTCTTATCTGAACTTTATCCAAGTCCATCTGTCCATCCTCTTTCAACTTACGCCTCTGTCTCTCAACCTCCTGTTTTATCTTTTCCTTGCTGTTCCTGATTGGATTATTATTATTCCCCAAATGGATTTTTGTTCTGACGATTCAGCATTTAGAATGAATATTTAAAGTGGAATCTCTAAACTTATTATCCTTCAAATGGATTAATAAGCGCTGCACCCAACTGGAATTCATAAAGTAGAGTGTAGTGTGTTGATTTTTTCAATTTGGCTTCTCTGGTGAAGTCTTCTCAACCCTGAATGCTCTTTCTCCCTCTCTCACGCCTTTTCCCTTTGTCTCTTGCCATCTCCCTCCCTGTCCTACTTTTGAACCCAGTTATTCTATCCATCTCTCTGTCGTCCCTCCAGACCCTCACTCTCTCTCTCTCTGTCTCGCTGCCAACCTGCCCCTTCGTCCCCTCGCCCTCCTGCCCTCCTTCCCTCGCTCTTTCCCACCATCATCTTCCTTGTCCTGCTCCTCCATTTTTCTGCCTCTCCATCACTCTCCCTGCAATGTTAATTCAAATTGCCTGGTTTGGGAGGACAGTACAGTTCCAATAATGCTGAAAGCACTTAGGAGGACATAATCAATCTCTTTCTCTTGCTCTCCCTTCCTCCTCGCCTTCACTTTCTCTCTATTTTCTCACCCTATTTTATATTCCCTCCATATATGGACAAAAACTGCCTTCTTTAATTCTCTCTATCTTGACAATGTACAAATTGACCTCTTTTATGTGAATATTTTAGCCCTGCTCTCTAAATGTCTCTCTTCTGTTAATGTGAACATGACATTACACTCTATACTCTAGGGTGTGCTTAAAGAAGGCAAATGTTAAATCTACACCGCATACATATAAAGGTATTTAGACCCTTGCCCTAGCGTACTTCCTACTTTATTAGTTTGAGTTAGTGAGGATGTATTAGTCACTCTAAACTGCAGCTGCAATTAGGCTCTGTTATACACAGCTGGAATGATGTTTTACTTCAACACAATGGTGTCATTTTCATGTGGCAAAAATTTTGCTCATTGTCTAGACGTATTTTATTTGTTTTCAACCCAAAAACAAAAAGTACCATTTCAGTTTATAATACAAACTGGTTGGGATGCTAATGACTGCATTATTATACCTTTTAAGGTCAGTACTTCCTTCACGTTCAGGAATCATAAAGAACTTGGATTGATTGATAAAGAGGAAACAACTTGCAACCATCAGCCCTCATCCTCCCCCAGCTCCATACTTTTGTTCAAATATGGTCACTTCGGGTGCAAAGAGCCAACACAATGGCGGCCAAAACACAAACTCAAGACCTTAATTAATCCAGCCGGTTTGCTACATTCGGCTCGTTCATACAGTTTATAAGCTAAATACAAAAAAGTTTACAAAGACATGATTAAAAATGACTCATTGCTTTTATTAATACACCAGTAAATATAATCAAGTCATTTTCTTAACCCTAACCAAATCTAAAAATCTACAGGACTCAGGATGCAAACTCTGCTTTCTGTTGGTAAAGTGCTGGATTCTGTACATCCACATCAACCCAAACCACCTCCATCCTCTCCACTCACATCATGGTTCCATAAAACTCATTTCTAGGTCCAACTGGTCAATAAAGACAGAGACTGTAAGCTTGTTTACAATAAATTTGAATAATAACTGAAAAAGTGTCCAGAGGAGTGGAATTCATTTATTTTTGTTGAATACAGTCATTAGTGAAATCTTCCATAGTGTTGGTCTACAATTATTATTATTATTATTTTTTTTAGAAATGATCTTCCTTGAAGATTAAATGTGCTAAATCTTACATCCATGCATTGGAAAAAAAGTGACAAAGGTGCTGGATAGCTGATGTTTTCAATGTATATGATGGGTTACAATATATACAATACGATATATGTGTTACATGAGGTGTTATTACGCATTTATATTGGTATATGTGCATTTATGCAATAGATTTATAAATCTTCCACCAGAAAGATTCAGTAAAGTCAATTTATTATAATGTGTAGACAGTGTGAAGTAGGTCTGGTAGCTATGAGATGAACATTAAAACCCATTCTCTTATTTTTTTCTTTACTAGTGAATCAAACTCGGTAAAGCTTCATTACTTATATTCTGAAGGCATTTTATTTCTTGCCAAGTTTGGTCAGTGTTTTACCTGCAGTAGGATCAAACTCTGCAGGAACACATTTATGAGACACAGAACAATTATTACTGAATATCATGAAAATAATCTGAATATTATAGACAATTTAAATGACTGTGATTTCATTTTCTAAGGGTCATTTTCACTTTTAAGAGTCTCAGCTATGGTTTCTGCTCGTGTTCCATTTACAGCAGAGCATCACTTCAATTACCCTCCTCTGAATTAGACAGCGCAGATAAAGAGCTGACAAACAAAACACTAGGTTTATTAATGTGAAAAACCATAAAATCCATTCAGATGTAGCAGGAAATAATGAAAGTTAGGCAACATACTAATACCAAACTTTCTTTTTTGGTCATTAATCTAAGAATAGTTACTTTACTTATCAACTTCATCCACTTCCTCTGCTCTTTATCATCACAGGTAAAGTAGAATGAGAACAGGAAGTGTTTTATGGACTCAGGGACACATTGCTGCACATACTGTATGTTGAACTCAGGTACAAAAGTGGAGCCGGACATTGGGAATGACATCATGGCTTAACAAGCTTATTGAAGAAAGGAAAGAAATGGCACATCCTTCAATGCAAAGGTTGAGATTATGTGTATCCGACTGGGTTGAAATGCCTTACATAGATCTGCATCTGGCTGAGGAAGGAGAAGACGACATCCTGACCACATATTTTTGTCCACATGGTCTTTTGGCCTTAGCGCTGTGTTCACTTTTACATAAATAATATGCCCCACTTAAATTCCACTCTTTCCTATCCCCATATCCTTTCATCCCATCCCCTCTATCTGTCCCTCCACCCACGTTTCCTTTACGCTTAGTTTTTACCACAAAATATTCCACTCCCACTCTTCTGTTCGCTCTCACTCTCTCACACTTCATCCCTCTGCCTTATCAGTCTGCCCCTCACTCTTCATGTACATGTACGCCTCTCCTCTCCTGGCTGCTGCCCAGTCAGGTTTAAGGGAAGAAAACATGAGGGGAAGCTGAGACAGAAAGAGAGTGAAAAGGGGGGAAGGGGGAAAGAGGAGAGAGAGAGAGAGAGAGAGAGAGAGAGAGAGAGAGAGAGAGGGTGACAGAAAAGTGAAAGAGAGGTTGAGGGAGGCTAAGAGAGGAAGCGAAATACTTCTAATTCACAGAGACAGGCCGCGTTTCCGTGGCAACGTGGTTTCCATCGTAACAGACCTGCTAAGGATGCCATTAGTGGGGGAACAAAAAGAGAATGCCACTCACCGCTTGTATGGAGTGAACAGACACACAGATGGACGGAATACGTGCAAAAAACACAAGTCACCTACAGTACATGTATTAAATAAACACTGCCGAGCACTCAAGATAAGCTACGTGCAACCACCCACTCAGCACCCCTCCCCATATTCACCACATCCTGCTGCCACTTCCCCACTGCCCACACAGGAACTCAAACTAATACAGACATACGCATATACTAATCTGTCTCACACCTGCCATCAGTCCTGCACAGGCTCCTATACAGTGAAAACCAGAGTCATCGAGGACAAACAACAAGCTGTGCAATACTTGTTTTGTATTGCTTGACCATATACGGGCATTTACATTTACGCCAGCAGGTTCCCTTATCAAAGGGGGCACGCAAAAACAGCCACAAGAGAAAAAGAGTATTTGTAAATCACTAGCGTACCAAGAGCAGACAAAAGTAAGGAGTGTGAAGGTCAAAGCAGCAGCGGCAGCACGACTGCAGAAGTTACAATGGCTTTTCCACACTGTTCATGTTTAACAGAGAAAAGCTGAGGGAATGAATGAAAGCTAAGAAGAAGACAGTTTTCTGTAGGATTAGAAGGTGACCATTGTTATGTCTAAGGCTTGACATCTATGTGATACGTGTGGTAATTTTATCTGTCGTCTATGCAGTACAGTTAACTACGATTACGTTGTTTTGGGGTTGTTTTTTCAGAAAATCCTTAGTTTTGTGTGTGTTTTCAAATGATAGAAAGCATAATAAGTCCTTAATGTGTAGGATACCAGGTGACCCATTTAAGGTTTAGGGTCAGGGTTAGGGTTATATTATTGATATGTTGGAAGTGATGTAGTTCAAGATGTGCTTTAGCCACTAGAAGATGTTCCTTCAAATGAAGTCTATTTACACTACTAACCCTACACAAAAGTCCATGAGAACAGTAGATGCTCAGACTTTAAAGCAGAGGAACTGGGACTGTTGTACTTATTGAAGCTGGGACAAACAGTACCGTTGGAATAAGAGCTCTGTCTATGATTTGAAGATGTTAAATAACCTGTGTGGTGTGATGCTGTAATTGTAAAATGTGCAATGTGCGCAATTACGCTCTCTAAGCCCTGATATTAGACAGCATGTTGATATTACTGTAGGCAGCAGGCATGTTGCTTGCTCTCTGCTTTGCTCCAGGGCATCGGAGACAATAACCTAGTTTCCACTGCAGGGCCGAATCTGAGCCTGTTTATAACCTACTGCATGATGCTGAATTTCATCTCAAAAATGGGATTTGTTTTGTTCTTTATTGCTGAAAGAGATCAAACAAACAAATGTTTAAAAATGGTTTCATTCCAAAATGAGACTGAAAAAAAAGTGCTTTTAAAGTAGTGGTATAAAACATATCAGGGGTTACTACAGGTTACTAGAGCATTTTAGAAATCAAATCTGGGGTGAGCTATTACATTTCCATTTAACCCTTTATAGGTCACTCATAGAAATACGCTGAAATTCTAAATTTCAACCTTAGTGTGTTATTGGAGGACGTAACAAGACTTTATTTCTTTTCTGAAATTTTTCAAAATTTGTTATTGTTATGTAGAAAATCAAGGTCAATGAAGTTACCATATTTGGTTCCTTACCCACAAGTGGCAAAAAAAAAAAAATCCAAAAAGATATATAAAAAATACAGCAAAAACACATGTAAGGTGAAAGGACCATGTATTTTATAACATCAGAACATCACTTTCAGAACATTAGACCAACATAAGTGCTGATCCAGACACCTGTCCACATCCACATTATCCCTTTGA
>JAPQRQ010000027.1:3077308-3088409 GCA_037367365.1 Apogon talboti | reverse complement strand
TGAAATATTAACAAAGCTTGTTAGGATTTTTTTGGTTTTGGACATCTTTTGGATAATTAAACATGCACCGGGTCAAACTGACCCAGAACATCATTGCTGTTCCTGACAAATGAAAATAACAGGAGGGTTAAGTCAGCTGGTTGTAGTTTTCAAGATACGGCATTGGGTCAAAATGTGAAATTCTTTGAATTAATGAAAGAATGTATATTAAAGGAGTGTTTGGCTCTTTTTGCTGTATTCATCTATTTATTTATATAGTACTAACCAGACAGATAAATGCATATGTGTGGTCATACTCTTGTTAAAGGATACCTAAGACTTTTTCATAGTACTGTGTCTTGACAGTATTAACAAATGTCAGGATTTTTACTAACAAATCTGACTTAAATTGTAAAACCCATGCGATCATTACATTGGTTGTTACCTTGTCCATAAAACAGATCTGAAACAGGATTAAAGAGTAACAATTAATCAATCATTTAATGAGCATTAATCAATCTTGCACACATCTGTGGTCTCCCAAGATTACAGAGGATCAGTGTCCCTAACAAACAGACATAAAGTACCTAAACAAAAAACCCGTCTCCCTGATTCCTCGTCCTCAAGAGAGCCTTGAGTTACACTTTTCCTCATCCTTTATCGTCATCCATGGGGTGTCGTCCTCTTCCGGCCTCAGCCAATAACCTCACATATCCCCTTCATTCTCCCTATCCTTGCCCCAAAGGCCTCACCAACTTTTGTCTTTACAACTAAAATAACAATAACCATTCTACTCTACCCTTATCTATTCTATTCCTACATCCCACACTCCTAAAAATCAAGCTAACTCACCTGTAACACTTTGTCTGTATTTTTCCGTTTTATCCTTTGAAGCTTGTAACCATGTAAGCTCAGTAAGTCACAGAACTCAGAGCAAATCAGTATAACACAGAAACCATAGTTACATCATGTTGCATTCTAATTACATAATGCCTATGTCATTATATTTTCTTGAACCGTATAATTCTAACACCAACCAGCACTTTTGTTATTTGTTTCCATTTCATCTTATCAAAGTATTTAAGACTTAGCATATTTTAATCATTTCCAATATGTAGTGGACCATTGTTTTGAAAGATGTGGTGAAAATTCACAATATATTTTAGAGGAAACAGTGATGATGTAAATCTGTGATTTGCAGACACATAAAAATGGCAACATTTTTTCTGCCAGCTAGGTTCAGATTTAGCATTTCCACCAACACTCTTTAATATTCAGAAATGAATAGCCCTGCCCGTTATACTTACTGTACTAGTACGCGTTCAGTAGATGTGGGCGTGTGCATGCCTGCCACAGCTCCATGTATGCCTGCATATGTTTGCATGCTATTCACATTATCCTTTCCTTGAGGTCATCAGGGGTGGCTGCTTTTTTCCACTAATTGGTGACAATCTTACATATAAATCCTGTGCACAAGCGAATGCTATCTCCTTGCTAATCTACAGCGGCGGCAGCCTCCACTCGTAGATTAGCTCGCTGTTCGTATTATGTGGTGGCCCTGGGGTGATCAGCAACAACTACAGCTATTTGTACCACTACAAAGCCATACCTTCTAGACAAGCAGAGGAAAACGGCTCACCATGTCTTGATAATATGAGCATTAGCCAAAGCTTTAGATCATAGTGATTACTGCCGTCCAACAGACACTGTAGAGGGACTGTGGAGGCACAACAAGCAGTGTGGAGCTGGAAACCACTACAGACAAAAAGACTCCAAACCACAGCCATGTTGGCTTGGTAGTAACACACAGATTCCCATAAACACACACACTCATGCACAAATACACACACTTAAATTGTTGGCTGCATTTCCCCTCCTTCCTCCCTCTCTTCCTCCTCCTCCTCCTTTATCTTGTCTTGTCTTTCACAGATGTGGCAACAGCTGCACTCGATCCATCTCCCTCTTCCCCTTCATTCCTCCTCTATTTAGTCTGTGATTTCCTGAGCAAAGAAGCACCTTCTCTTTTGTTTTTTACATAGAATCTTACATTGGATAGATGATGATACACCTGCTGCTGTAGTCTCTACAAACACAAGCCCTGTCAGTGTGTTTTCCCTCACTCCGTCCCTCTTCCTCAGTGCTCTCTTCCTCTTACTTACTGCCTGACCCTCCCTCACTGATCTTATTCATTGATATAGATGCAAGTGCCCTTTGCCTCCATCTATCTCTCCCCTTTCTCCTCCTCCTCCGCCGCCTTCTTCATTCCTTGTTAATGCTGCAGCTGTCTGGCTTCCTCTTTCCTTTCCTTTATTTATCTAACTCTCCTACTTTCAAGCTTGTACACATTAGGGCTGGGCACCCTGATCTGATATCGAGGATTAGCTTATTTGGCGTATGCTTGTCAGAGGAATCATAGACTTTGTGATTAAATAAATCAATAACAGCACTGTAAAAAAAAATACCCTACTCATTTGGCATGAGCTGTGTCAGTGTAAACATGGCATTTACAGTAAGAGTTGTGTCATGGATCATAGCATTTATAATGATGTAACTAATGTCTGTTTATGGTGAGTTTTCATTCTGCCACTAGGAAGTAGTCAATTAGTTAATTTTGACCCACAAGAGTCTGTGTGACTGTTTTTATGCCACTGATGAAATAAACTCACGACAACGAAAATTAATTAGATGGTGTTCAGCTGCTAGTGTCACACTGCTAAGACCAGTAATCCTGGTTTTACAGAATTGCTCCAACATAGTAATAGTGAAAACACAACATAAGACTTTTTTATGTTATTATCCAAAGTGTAATTTTTTCCCCTATTATTCATCATGAATTTGCAGCAAGATAAAATTACCCTTTGCTAAACTACATATGTTACACCGCCATTTTTATCATTAGACAAAGTCATAATTTAATAGAATGGAGCTATGGAGTGCCCATAAGGACACACTGACCTCATACACAGTCATTCATTAATTTATATTTTCAGGAGTGTTAATATTATCTATGATGGACCCTGTAAGTCTGACAGCAGATATATTTTAACATAAGAGGAGGGTGTTGTCATTTTTCTTTTCTGACGCTAAAAGCCACTCATAGAAGAATGTTAGTGACTGTGTTACTTATTACATACACACTGAGTGAGAATTGAGGTAGCTCATTACAACCATGGACACATAAACAGGCTAAAAACAATATATTGTATTTATTCTAAAATGATGATATGAAGGGACTAGTAAGTAAATGATCATTCAACTATAGATCGGGTATCAAATTCTGAAAAATCTGAGACATAGACAAAAAGGGATGCAATATGTATTTCACAGCAACTTTCATTATCCAGCCATAATTAATATAAATAAAAACTCAGTTGTTCTAAGGTAAGACACTAGCTAATATTAGCTTAGCACAGTTGTTGGCAATGAAAAACATGTCTGAAACAAGGCTTATTTACTTTTACAGTATTTATTCAGCCTTAAATGATGCACAACTACTCAATGTAATGCTAACACATGTTCCTCTATTCCTCTCTCTGCCATTTCATAGGTGTTATTGAAGAAATTTGGCTTTTTTTTCCCTTTAGAATACCACTAACATATCAGATAACATTAAAAATGCCATGTGACATGTTGAGTCCCAAAGCCTGACAGGCAAAGCAACAGTAACTAAGGGAGGTGGGGCCTAGAGAAGGGTCAATGAAGAGCTGAGTCTCACCCATTCCGGTGTGCCAAAAAATATGAACAATGGTCAATGGTGAGAGACAAATCATAGGTGTTATATGTAGGTGTTATATAGAAACAACACAAATCATAGGTGTTGTTTCTATTCCAATTTGATCCCAATTGTGTCACCATTTACACATATAATTACACATTTACACGTATAACTTTTTAAATCAATTTTACAATGACTTTAAGAGTAAGGAAAGTCGTGGTTTGTGGTAGATATAGTAAAGTAACATTTAGTTATGTGTGACTTTGCTCAGTGGGTTGGATCTCTTGCTGCACTCGATACACATACATTTCACCTCGTTTTTCGAGAGTGATGTGAAAAAGTATTAAAAAGACTGAAAATTAACACTAGTCTGGTCATGTTGAAGTTGCAGAGACATCTTCAGCAGCTCAAAATAGATCATGGAGACAGAGACAGTTACCATGACATCACTTCCTGTACTTCTGAGTGTGTACTGCGTAGTCTTTCTATTTACATATTACATCCCATTCTGATACAGTTTTACCACAAAGTGTAATTTTCTTTATTTGTAAAAATATATTTTAAATTGTTAATTATGTATGTAAATTATGGCATAATTCATAAAGGGATCAAAAATTTCTACTGCTAATGTTTAAAATCCTATTTTTTCCAAAATAATGTCACGACTCCACCTTTGCATCGGACCACACAGGACACTGCAGTCTGCTATATTAATGGGAAACACTGCATCTTCATTATCCAATAAACCCAGGTATTAGACAGTATTTTAATACCAAAATAATGAGCTGTAGTCGACATAGTGGTATCTTTAATCTGATACTATGTTTCAGTTGTGCAGAGAAAAATACATTGACTGTTCCTACTTTGTCATCTACAGTTAATATCAAAATGGAGAAGAAAGCTTTTCAAACGTGGTTCCTGATAGGGTTCTTTGGCACAATCATCCACTTTTGACACATATTACATGTAGTTATTGTACATAATCATTTCCCACTGACTCTATGTACAGATGCAGCATGAGTCCTGCCTTTTATTGCAGAGCTACTGTTGCAGGTTTGTTCCGTCCCCATGAGGAATTGTTCTAAAAACACCAGTTTTGTTCTTGTTACAGATGTCAGAACGTTGTACGGCTGATTGACAGACCGCTGTGTTGCAATTCTCTAAATTTTTAAGTCCTGGCTGTGATACTGGGCAGGATGGGAGGGGGGCTGTATCTCCAAAGTAACACTCCTCATAGATGCAGAAAAATGTTATTTTTTTACCCCTGATTCTGATTCAACTTGACTCTTCACACAGCACTACAGTAGTCCACTCCAGCGGGTACATTTTATGGAATTATCTTGTACCATCCCTTCAAATTCTTTTCCTTTTCAGCCCACACTAAAAAATCTAAATGTTGTATTCTACGCATTTTCTGTCACTCCTTGTTATCATCCTTCCTTGGAAGTGTAATGAAAAAGGAGGGGGTGTCTTGCCAACTGTAATAGCAGCATTTGGCCTTCAGTCCTGATGGTTTGCCTGAATTTGTGTGTGTATTCATGTGTGTGATGGAGCGAGGCTATAAGATAAACACCTCATACACTGCAATCCCTATTTTCTAATCTTTGTCATTCCATTTCCACTCATAGAGGAGAAAAAAATACACATACCACATGTTAATTTTTTTTTTTACTTCTGTAACTCAACTTTTCATTCTACAATCCGTCTGACAATTACTCTCAATTGTTTTATCTCAGTTTTTGTCCATATGTGAGACAAACTACCAATTTACAAGGAGGGTATCGATATATGGAAGTTATAAATGGCATATAATCAGGTTTTAGTCAGGCTGTAAGCATGAATCATTAATAAACTGATAAACTGTTACAACAGATTAGAAAAAGGGTGACAATGATGTGTTTGCCAAATAGTGAGCCCACATTTCCTGGTACTGTTAAGACTTTTATATTTTGTAAAGGGGCTACATGCAGTATTTCTACTTTCAAATATTAAAAAATGATTGAAAATTGTCATTAGAGTGTTTAGAATACATAGGTCTGAAGTTCTGCCAAAGAAGCTGATGTATTGGATTATAGCAATATGAACTGAATGTATTCACACCAATGGACTGTTGGATTTAGAGAGAGTAGTGAGAGACTCTGCCGGCCTCCCATGGTGAGGAGAACTAGCGCCACGGGGTTAGAAAGTGATGAAATGAAACCGCTAAAAAAAACAACTTTTAGAGTCAAAGAAAGTAAGATCAGTTTGATTATGAGGCTTATGAAGGTATAGTTATTACATGATGTTATTATCTTTTGCCATTTGTTGATCCATAGTTCAAACTAAAACTATCAGCAGATAATGTACGCTCAGATTATAAGGCAATGTTATTCTGACACTGTCAAAATAAGTGGCAATGAGTTTTAGTTTGAGGGAGAAAACTTGATGATACCATAATACAGACATGTGTAAACAATGGGCATTATACTTTATTCAGTGAGTGATACAGTGTGAGGACACGTGGTGTTGATTCATTGGTAGTTTTGGTAGCTGGAAGTGTGTTCCGGTATGTGACTTCCCCCTGTTGTTGAGAAATAGGAATACAAATTTTACGTAAACCCCCCCCCTTATTCAAAATGCTCCCTTTAGCATGTCAACTTACATACACAAATTTAAACCGTATCTGTATCTCTGTACGTATAAGTATGCACAGTATATATTTAAGTATATGGTAGTAACTTGAGTTTAAAAATATATATCAAATTAACTGGATTGATCAAGGTTTTGTTTTTGAATAATATGGGAAAAAATAATGAAATCACACATTTGAGATTACGACTTCCTCAACACACATTTCAGAAAAAAATCTTACTAAAATTTTTTGTTAATGTTTTCTAATATGTAATAGTAACCTAATATAGCGAAATAGTAATACTAACTCATTTGTGTTCATAATATAGTAGTAATACGTTCCTTCTGAATATGATTCTCCAATCACAGTTCTATTTCATTTCAAATTATTTGCATGTTTTAACAGATAATGCACATTGACATCATTGACAGTGCTGCTTTTTTGTTTGTTTAAGTGCATAAAGGATTTTTTTTTCAAAAAGAAACTATTTCGAATCATGTTTTGTGTTTCGTTCACAACAGAAAAAACATCCAATAAAATCATCAGTAAAAAAAAAAGTCATCAGTAGTGAGTCATTAGTAGACATCTTACTTGTCGGCTGTTAAGGGCACAGATATATTAGCTTAGCCTAAACATCTGAGATTTTATAGAACAGACATAGAAAAGGTGCAGCAGGAACTGGTTATTATTACTTGTTCATCAATGTTTTATAAAGTGTGAATAACTTAATTATAAACATTTATAAACTAGGGATGGGCATTTGAAACAAAAATACTAATGAATAATCACTGGTAACTCAACAGCTGTACCTTCTCAACTATTGGGGTAGTTATTACATCCACTATTCCATGAACTGAGGTTGTGGTTAAATATCAAGATATCAAGAAGTCAGCAGTGTACAGTATGTACTGAACAGACTGAACATAGGTGCAACAGGCTGAATCACTGAGCTTGTTTACCTGACCACAAAAGTCAGATATCTGGGAGTAATCGGATAATTGTAATAATCACATCTAGTGCATTTACATGCACTTAAGAAATGCGATAATTGAAAAACCCTGGTTTAGACACTCCAGTCCATTATTGGATTTTTTTCGGAGTACATAAGTAGCATGTAGTGATGGTAGACTTAACCTTTCTGTTGTCTTCCAGTCATGCTTAACTACGTAACTTCCGTCCTCTACTATTTTTAATTGTGATTTAGTTGTGTTTAAGAACTAAATAAATCAGATTAACCTGTATACATGCATAAAGACATCGAAGTATTGGGGAGAAATCTAGGTATGTAAATCTGATTTCTCATAATCAGATAACTGCCATTATCGGATAAAGCCTATCAGATTATCCTGTTTAAATGATCACTTGAATAATCTGATAACTCCAGAAATCGGATAATGATTGGAGTATTGATGTGCATGTAAATGGACTCACTGACAGTGACTATCTGTCTGCAGCTTGTGAGACAGTGAAAAAGTAAACAAGACTAGACTTGTAAATTTGACTAAACTACCAACCATTTGAGGATTCATCTTTAACTCTTTGCCTGAAAACAACTGATGGGCGCTAGTTTGACATTAATCTATCTTAAGATTGAATTAATTAATTAAATTGTGGTTTATACTGAAACAGTAACAAGACATATTAAGTCACAGAGTACAGTTAAAATGTATTTATTTGATGTGTGTTTTGATACGTCATACCTGTTTGTAAATGTACCACGAATAAAGGGAGACATTGTATTTACCTTTAAAGAAAAGCCCTGCCCCTTTAAGAGAAACATATGCCTGCACTGAATTGTGGGATTGTTTTCATTAATAAAAGTTGTAAAAACAAAGATGGATGCCTTTTTGCTCTCTCGTTTTGACAGTTCAACATCCTATTCTCCCACATAGGGCTGTTCCTGTTACAGCCTAATACAACGCGCTGCTCAAAACTAAGGCAAACACATGTAAATGTATGAGCCTTATTGTAAAGTAGCAGTGAGAAAACTTCTTCCATTAATCTGTCTTCCCGTCCTCCTCCTGTTAATCTGTTCATCTTTTACTCACTTCCACAGACGTGTGTCCAGCCTTCTCTTCAGCTTCCTGCCTCCGACCTCCTACCACTGACTCTAAACATGTCTCCTCCTCTGCTGTTGACCCTGTCCTCGCCCTCTACCTATCACCTCTACAGGCATCTGATCTCCATCTGCCAGGCTAATGCTCCTCAAACATTTCCTCCCTGTCAGTTTTCTTTCTTTTTTTTTTTTTTCCTTAAACTCGGCCTCTACTGCCCGCGTTCGCTCAAAGTAGAATTTCTTCCACCCAATCTCATCCTCACTATCTCAATTTCTCCGCTTTCCCCATGTCTCTCTCTCCCTCCCTCTGATCCCTCTCTATCGTATTTTCGCCACTCCATTGTCTCAGCCCATTAGGCAGACACAAATCCGTTTGGAGACTGAGCCTGAGTGTAGCCCCGTCCTCGCTCTCCTGGGCCCCGGTGCAGCCAGGAGGAAGCTCTCAGGAGAGGCAGGCTCTGGCTTGTGGCCGTGGAAATCCATTTAAACCTCTGCCACAAAACACTGCTCGTTTCCTGCAGCCTGGTGCACTTAGACCACGCGTGCTTAATGAATGATACAATCCCTGCACACATTCCTCAACACCCCCCTCCCATCAATGCATCCTTTAATGCAATAAAACACAAACATAAATCTTTACATAAAGTAACCATGTGACACAAGGGCAGTAGGAATGCTGTAAAAGATTTATACATCTTCAAGACTTACGGTTATTGGGTCTGGGGGGGTTAAAGACACATATGACTGCAGGTCACGGTCAGAGAGGCAGGATATTTGAGAAAGTGAGTAACTGCATGTCTCAGCATCTGACTAAATGTCTGCCATGTACAGCAGTGTTTGGATGTGCGCTTGGAAGAACACAGTTTTAAATGGGAGTGGACGGTTCCCTGCCATTCCTCTCCTTAGTGCTCTAATGAGACAGAGCAGAGAGAAGGGCTTCGTGGTGGCCGCTGGCCTCACTCTGTCACCGCAATTTACGTCTCCGCTGGTACTGCGACCTGTTGACACCAGAAGGTCAGCAGACAAACTGGAAGATGACAAGACGGAGACAACACGGCCGAGGTAAGACTGATCCTGTAAGACTCAATGAGGTTCTGAATCTAACAGGAACCTGCGGTGGTACGCTGGCAATTTGGAGGCACTTGTACTTTGACTATTTCCATTTTGTGTAACTTTAGACTCTGACTCCACTACATCTCTGAGGCCAAAACACCTTATTTTTGGTTACCTAGGTTACTTTTCACCTTTGCAGTTTTTCCATCCCCTTCATATCCAATGAAAACCATGTATTTCCTACTGTGTTGATTTTGTGTTGAAGTTTATGTTTATGTATGTAATGATGAAAACCCTTCCAGTTAGCGATTCTGGAGACCTGCGCTCATATGTAATTATTGTTCTTGCGTGGAATTTGTGTTGTTTGGAGTCAATATATAGGAGATGGTAGTTGGTGTTTCTGACGCTTGCCACTGTAGTAATGGAAAAACAGCACTTAACCACCTGGGAGCAAGTAGAAATGTCACACCTTTAGATTTTCTAGGAAAACTCAACCCATAATCACTACATAGAAATTGGCCATGAAAGTAGACAAAATCAGCAACTCAGACAGACTGGAAATGGAGTGACTAATACATGAGCATTTCTTCACCTTATTATACATTATAAATTCCTTGAGCTAAATAAACTCTTGTAATTGCTGGAAAAGACAGTGATAAGACTAATGTGATGACTTTGACAGATGGATAACTACCAGCAGTGTAGAAATAAGCTAAACATTCAACATGTAAACTGCAACATATGCACGAATGGAGCAGTAAAATGAAGTAAAACATGAGTAAATGTGAGTAAAACATGGATAGGGACTACGTTTAGTTGCTAACTTTCACATAGATGAGACGTGTACATATGTAAAGTTTGGAATGCAGAACTTGTAATGCCTTATTTTCACAGTCTGGTAAAGGATCTGAATATTTCTTCAATTTACTGACAATAACAAGCAACTTGTCAACAGTGAGGCAATCACTATTAGTAGTGTTTTGATCATTGGTTCATTTTCCAGTTTCTGTGTGAGTAAATAACTCTATATTTAGTTTGTTTTTTTCCACTAAACTGGTTACTATTTATTGCAGCTGGATTTGTTCAAAAAGTACCAAATGAATGAGATGATTTTGTGGACTGGGGTCCAAGCCCAGATCCCAGGCAGACACAGATAAAGCAGCAGCAGATTGTTTTATCCCATTAGGCAAGGCCTAGTAAATAGGCAGAGATCTAGCTCTGTGTTCTGGTGCAATCTCCAGCTCATCCTGTTGCTGGCATCAGCACTGTTGGCAGTTTGTCTTTCAAGTCAGAAACCCCAGTTTACCCGGCCTGTCTGTCTCCACCCTGAATTAATACACAATGATGCATTATGGGGGCACAAATTGAGAAATGAGATGAGAAGCCAATTTTTGGATCCAAAGCAGTGAAAAGGATTTCTTTATGTTGGCAGACTTGATTTGAAGAGGACAATGTGGTAGAGTTTGGTTAGGGCACTTCTAAAGCATTTTTTTTCAATTGTAAAAGGACCACAAACATGTATTTAGATATCAATGTACAAGTACCATGATGCACCAGCTTTAAGAAGAAAAAAAGAATGACATGACAGACCTCAAACCTTTTAAAAAACTGAACTCATACTAAAAGCGAAAACAGCTTCAAAAAGACATTAAAAATGGGTCAGAATGAAATCAGTTTAGGCTATATA
>JAPQRQ010000027.1:3062803-3077253 GCA_037367365.1 Apogon talboti | reverse complement strand
ATCACCATCATTAAGAAGATATTCTGAGCAATACCAGCAATACCTCCATAAATAACAGTGCAGCCCATTTGAGGATTAGCCTTGCAAGATTAAACTTAACCCAAACCCAAATAGCAGAGCACCTTACAACAAATGAGTAGGTCTCTAAATTGCCCAATTATAATTGGTGGTTTGGCATGCTTTTGTAATTTTGTTGATGAAAACTGTCAAACAAATTGTGGAATAAATAGTTAAGTAGAGGCAGCTGAAATAATTAAATTCAGGTCATCTAGCTTAATAATTGTGAATAATTGTAGTTTTTGTAACCAGTAGTGTTAGGTGAATGTGACTTTTTCCTACCTTGGCAGCCATGATCATGGAGGAGCCTCCACGGACTCCAAGGATGGGGATGTGGGTCTGGGCTGAGATGAAGTCCAGAATCTGAGCGATGGCCTCCTGGTCGGTGTCATCACCAAACACCACGCCTTGCAGCCAGTGCTCGGTCATCAGGTCACAGATGCTCTTGATGATGCTTTTAGGGTCCGTCTCGTTCATGGTCAGCACCTCCACGTTGGGCGCCATGTGGAGGAAGTCCTCCTTCTCACGGGCACCAGCCCACGCCACCTCACTGGAGTTGCCCACCAGGACAACGGCGATGCTGAGGCCCCTCAGGATGTTGGGCAGAGCCATGTGGTGAGGAGGAGGTTGAGGGATGGGGATGTAGTGGCCGCCGCCACCTCCCCCGCCCTTCTCCCTCCGTGAGTGGCAGGCCGGGGGCAGGTGGAGAAGGAAAAGCAGCAAGAGAAGAAGGGACAGGTGTAAAGAGGCGCTGGTGCAGCGGTGGAGCGAAGGAGGCGGAGGTGGGTGTCGACCTCGCTTCTCTTGCTTTTGGGCGAGTGCCGGGGCGAAGGAGGAGGCCCCGGTGTGGCCGCGATGGGGCGAGGGGCTGTGGCAGCCGCAGACAGGCATGGTGGAGGAGTGGGAGGGTAATACCTGAGGGAACAGAGGTGGAGGAAGAGGAGAGGAACATAGAAAGATGAAGATAGAAAAGAACGATAAAAAGGGATGGGGGAGAGAAGGAGATAAGAATTAAGAACCCGTAGTTTGTCAGGACATACAGTAATACACATGAGGACATGCAACACACACAAATTGACCCTCTGTATTTAACCCCTCACTAGAACATTCAGGAACACACCAGACTAGGAGCAGTGGGCTGCCATGTCAGCTGCCCAGGGAGAATATGGGAGGATAAGTGCCTTGCTCAAGGGCACATCAGCCAACAATCTCTCTGCCCCAGGTTAACAGGTGCGTAACACAAGAACGCATTGGATGTTAAGCCTTGATGAGTGGTCTACATCCCAGTGTGCAATGATATTTTGTATTTAGTAACACTGAGCACAGGGGCATACTTGGTATTTTTTGTTTTGATACTAGTACAAGTTTATATACTACATCTGAAAAAACTTAGAATCTGTGTATTTTCTGTCACAACCAAGTAAAAAGACTGAAATCACAATTGCAAACTGCAATGCTGTCAAATGCTACCATATGACTTTTAAAATCATGCACTTCTTGTTTTCCTTTGAGTGTGGCACATTGGTTGTTACCATCTGGATAGTTTGGACTTATGTTTAGACAAAATGAAGGACCACACCATCGAAACATACAAAGCTAATGCTAACAATAACTTACTGAAAACGCCAACCACACTGAAAAACAACAGTATCTTATTAAATGTCAACAATGTTCAGTCTTGTTAGTGTCACCTTTTAATTACAACTACAGTAAGATCTATGTGAAAAAAAAATATTGAGATAACAGAAGATCTAAAATGTCATTGTCATGCACTTTATACATACATTTAAGCCTCAACACAAGTTCTATAAAAATTCCCTCCCTGGATTTCATGAAAGTAGAGATTAGCTGCGGAGATGTAAACAGTTTTTTCATTTCAGATTGTGTTTAATTCTACTGTTACATTGTAAATTTTAACATCGGGATCTATAAGGTTTGAGTCGCCAGCCTTAAGCGTCCATTTGAGGAACTGCAGCTTCCACACCGACTTCATATGTGTTTTTTTAGCCCTGGAGGTTACTGCTTGGGTTAACATAGTAACATGCAACATTGATGGAATAAAGTGAATTGCCAAGAGGCTACATGCATCATATGAATCAGTGCAGATCAATGTCAGTCCTTTGAAATGGGGCAATAAAGGGAGAGAATGAAGGATGAGAGGGAAACTGAGACTAAAACGAGCCTTTAAACACACAAAGAAGGATGAGAGAAGAGGTCACAGCTGACATACATAAATAGTGCATAAATGCACACAGATACATGGTATGATGGCGTACAGTTTACACACGGTCCCATATGGATCAATAATTCATATGGAATGTTTTGAAGACGCAATATGGATATATATTATGGAGGATATAAACTCTCCCTTTAGATGAGGAGCTGGCGTCTTGACAAGGGAGAAGGAGAGAAAGTGAATAAAGGGAGAAACGGAGGGAAGGAATCCAAACGAGTGAAAGGGCCGGCGAGAAGAAGATGACTGCACGCCAACTCCGACTGACTGACAAACTGTCGGGAGCGAGAATGAGTGACACACCGACGTGGGACAAACTGACTGACGATGAAATTGATTAAATGATTGACAGCGGAGGTGCTCGGAGAAACTCGCACAGGCTTTGATATGATACCCACCCTCCTCCTCCTCCTCCTCCCTCAACCCCTACTGGCCTAGTTTAGCACTCACAGCCACTTGCCGTCCATCCTTCCGCCTCCCTCCCACATTCCACTTGACCGCTATCGCTTTCTTTATATTTTTTTTCCTTTCTCCAACTCCATCCTTACTGTACTTATTTATAGAGCTTTCATGAATGGGGATGCAGAGGGAAGAAAGGCCAGGTGAGAGACGGTGGGGGGGGGGAGAAAGGTTTGGGGTGGTGAAATGATCAAGATTTCAGGACATGTGATGAACAGCAGGAGCACAGCTGGAATCAGACATGAAAAAGAAGCCTCTCTGAGAAAGACATGTGTCTTCTCTGTATGTTTACATCTGAGTGAGGGGGAGGGCGTGTGTCCTCTTGAGTTTTACCAGCGTATAGTTGGTGTAGGTGGAGATGCCCAGGACAGTAGGGGGTGTAGTTGCTAATAAAGTTGCGGGTATTGCATTGTGTGTATATCACATACATGGCCGCCTTAAACGAGGCAGAGGGAAGGTACAAAGAAGAACAAAAAGCCTAAAACAATAAGCGCCCTGCAAAGATGACAGCTAATAAGACAGGAAATGACAGAGTAAGAAAAAAATCAAGACGGAGATTGAGAGAGGGATAAAGGGATGTATGCCGCAGAAATGACAGAACAACTTCTTTAGGGAAAATTAATTGCTGGAGGTTCGTCAGCTCTAATTACAGGTCCCTGTGTTAATAGCCAATTGCGCACCACTTTCCAGGAAGGATGGAGAGGTGGGAGGGAAGGGAAGATAACAGGCATGAGGAGACAGAANNNNGGGGGGGGGAGTAGGAGGCGACGAAATAAAGAAAGTGTGTAAAACCAAGGAGGACCTCTATGAGCAGGGAAGATGAAAGAAAGAGGACGACACGCCAAAAGAAGGAGAAAAAGGAGATGGAGGAAGATATGAAAGAAGGATTGGAGAGAAGAGGAGGAGAGAGTTACAGAGTGAGACAGAGAGAGAGAGTGAGAGAGAGACAGAGAGAGAGAGAGATGCCCTCTTTGAATCTGGACTTCTCTGGCAGCACTCTGTTTCCATGGCAACAATTAAAATAGGCCTACATGTGCACACATAGAGACACAGTTGATGGACACAGAGATATATACACATACATATACACACACACACACACACACACACACACACCGTGCAATAAGCATTGATCATGTAAATGCAGTGACGTAGCCCGGCGTAGTGCTTACTCTCCTGTGCATCCTCACAGTGCTTTTATTTTACACACTGATTCCTCTCACACACAGATTAGCATAGAGACCTCTGACACATTTGACACATGAACGCACACACACAAGCGTCAACGTGCATAGACGCTCGCACCGAACTCGCCACATCTCGCTTTGCTCCCCGTCATACTCACACACTCATAGCAAACTGGAGCTTCACACACACATATACACACATACATACACATACACCCCCGGGGTACAGATTATATTTGCCAAACGTACTGTGTTAACTCCAATGATCATTCAGAAAAGATGAGACCATTAAGAAGTCCCATAGTGAGTCAAAGAATGTCTCATAAAAAGACACAAAAGGCGGGTATTAAACTGGAGATTACACGAGCGACGTTGTGACACTAAGTGACCCCATTTCTCCGTCAGCCGGGCCCTCGCTTCTTACCCACCATTTGCTCTATTAGCCACACCAGCGCACACAGCACTCAGATCAGTTACACACGGGTGGACCACAGACCGCCTCCACCAGCCCAGACCCCTCAGGTCCAAACCCCCCACATACCCAAACTCACATTTTCAAAGTCTTTGTTTTATGTGAAATGTTTTCTGTGAGACTTGGGAAAGTTTACATTAACTTAAACAACACTGACTTATTTTATTTGGTGCTTTGTATGAGTTACAAATAAAAATGCATCTATGAACAACAAGAGGGGATGGAGAAAATGTTCACAAACACATATTACAAACTCACATTTTTTGCTTTTACATTAATTTGCTGCCATTCCTTCTGTATATAAATATAACTTGTACTATACATTTGTTATCTTTGTCACAATATGATGCAAAAAGCTGCATAATCTTATTTCTGTAAGAGACTTATAGAGGATACATTATATTTATATTTATTTTCTGTCATATATGAAGAGTTTCTGAACCATAAATTATGCAAAGCCATTCTTGTGCAGTTAATGGAATTGCAGAATGAAAAAATACTTGGAAATGTGCATAACATGCTGTCTTTAATGGAGGTTGGGGACACTGATCTTGCATCTCTAATTGACTTGGCTTGCAATTATGATTTATTTAACAATATATAATGCGTGAGTTGGCTATCAGCAATAGTGAAGTCAATAAGATTCTAAAGTACTAAAAGCACACAGAGCAAATACTCATAAACAAGTAAAATTATGTATACAAAATGCAAACATATATGAGTATAACAAGTAAATATCTTACCATTATATGTGAGGCTTTTGGGTTAACATTAAAGCTACATTCATATTGCATTATGGTGATGTACATATTTAAGGTTGACCCCTTTTTAACTCCTTTATATACTGTCAGTTTCATCTACAGCAGTGCATTATATTCTCATGTCTTGTGAGATTCATGTGTCCCTAAAAAGTCAACTTTTCATGAGAGACGATAAAAAGGAAGAGAATTTTATAAGAAACATTCAACATCAACACATTCTGAGACATATCTTATATATAAATACATGTAACTATAATATTTGCCCTGATTACTTTCTTTTGTTTAAGACATAGGTTTTTGCTCCAAACACATACCTTGACATGTTTGGAGCAAAAACCTATGTCTTAAACAAAAGAAAGTGATAAGTACATATCAAAAACTGAAGACATAATGAACACCATTGAACTATAATATTTGCCTCTGAAATGTAATGGAGTAGAAATGTAAACTTGCATTAAACAGAAATGGCTAAGTGTTATTAGTCCCTGAAATTACATTTACAGTCCACCTAAGACAACCATGTGCAGCTGTTTTCCTGTCATTTCCTTCCTTTAGTGCTCCAGACCATGAGACATAATGACTCCTGCAGCCTCTGTTACTGTACAGGTGCTACAAGGCATCGGGCAATTAGGTAAGAACACATTGTTTCAGGTAGTTACCCGCCCCAACCAAACAAAACCAGGTTCTAAGTGGGCCCTCATGGACAATAAACAGCCTAACAGTCATTAATGAACGTCAAGACTAACACGGCTCATATGGTAGTAGTGAAAAGTTGACAGAGCAGGGGATATGAGGCATGACGTGGATAATATAGCTCTGTAATTGGCTCTTCTCTCTGCTTTTTTTATTATTATCATTTCTGTCAGTGATACATCACTCTGTTACAATAAGCATAGAGTCCACAGCGGAAGTCTGGATGTATAAAAACACGACTGTAAAGACGGTTACGAGGCGGCATCCTATGGAAACACACAAACACATGCACAATCAGGAAAATTGGCTTTCCAGTCAATCAAAATACATTTCTTAGCCCTTACAGGTGAACAAACAGGCTCCATATTTCTTGAGTTTCTTATTTAATATATGTGACTGAACAGCACTCCGTTCCAATCAGAACACATTCGGCTTTCACGGTAATAAATCCACACAGGACAGGAAGCATTACTGCCGAGAATGGTTTGTTCGCTTGTGGGCACTATAAATGTGTACGTGTATGTGTGTGTGTGCAGTTGATGAATTTGGTTTGAAAGGTTGTGAACAGCGCTAGCAGTGGCTTGCTCTCCCTAATGCATTTTTAGAACTGACATTTATGTTTTTTGTTCAAATGAAAGCCAGCAGAAAAAAAAGGTAACCTTAGCGCTAATCTCTCCCGACGACACGGCTTTGATTTGAAATTGATTCAACGGCGGACAGCGCTTAACAATATTAAAAACATTTTTTAGTCGGTGGTAGCATTTTGAGGAGCCCCCCCCACACACACACACACACACACCTAACCCCCTCCCTCATTCACATACACACCCTCTGCCCAGGGGATGTGACCAGGGCCACAGTGCAGGTCATTGCACCGAATAATGATGAGACGAGAAATCAGCTGGATGCTGGAAACGTTGCCAAACCTATGATACGTAAGAACACGAAAGAAGTGCTGCATAAATGCCGGTCTAAATGTGTGAACTCATTATAAACTGCTCTTATAAATATTCATACAGCCTGTCTGCGCAGCCTGCTGTGGAGGTGGAAGGTGGTGTGTGTGTGAGGGTGTGTGTGTGTGTATGTGTGTATGTGTGTGTGATTATGTGTTTGGACCTGTGTCTGTACATGATGTTCTGAAGCAGCCACTCATCAGCCCCCTCACCGAAGCAGACAAGCCTGGCGTCGGAGTCACATGTTTCGCCGAGACTCCAGGGCCAATCTACTGCTATAATGGGGTCTATTTCCAGAGAGAGGGGACACTGAAGGGCCCATCACTCTCTTCCTCCCCGATTCCCTCCTTCGCTTTCTTCCGTTTTAACTCTATTTATCTCTTTCTCTTCCCGTTTTATCATTTTGTCTCTTCGAACAATGCTTCCTCTCAATTCTCCCACTTATCTCTCTCCTGCGCTCGCACTCTCTCATCGCCCTCTTCTCATTATGTGCTAAGTGTCAGGTTTGTCAATGGTGTTATTTGCATGAAAACTGGAGGACAAAAGCAACTGGCAATTTTTCACATTTATTGCCTGGCCTGATATTTCAGAGGACAGCGGAAGATGGTTCTGAAAGTTTATCGCTCCATATCTCTTTGGACGACTTCAGACACTTTATGGTGCATGTACATTATCTTAAGCACTAAGTCGGGCGTGCTGTAGTGGTTTCATTTCTCCTTTTAATTGAAATGAAAATGTCAGGGTGAGGCGCTTGTGTATCAGAAGCACCAGTAGCAGAATGAGTTTTTAAAAATGGCTTGTTATGTCAAACCTGCTCACATTTAGGATCATCCAATGTTCTTTCAATTTAGAGCCTGAGACGTTTCTGTAGGTCTTAAAAATGGTGAAGGTACATGTTTACGGCATATTCCGTACACTGTATATACTGAAAATATACTTTATGTACTTTGGATGTCTGGTAAGACACCCACTTTATTGCAGTGGCAACAATTTGTAGCAAGTATTTCCCCATTTGAGGCATTCTCCTCTGCTCTGGCAGGCAAATCTTATTTGCTCTATAAAATCTGGGCCTGGTACTTGAAGTGTTTGGATGATGAAAAAGCCCAAAGACTAATTTGTGGACTAAAGGATCTTGCCTGGAATAAGAACCAGTTAATTTTTTTCTGTCTTGTTTTGTTGTGTTTTGTAAGAGGTCCAAATACCAATGCTATTGGAATCCTGCTGTTCTGTTTCTCATTTATATCAACCTCACCCCCAGAAGATACTGCAACCAGATCCACCTGTCTGTCTGTCTGTCTGTAGGTACTGATATGACAAACTTAGATCATGATCAGTCTTCGTTCAACATGTGATTTCTTTTGAGATGAATCATATAGATTATTAAAGAGCCCTCAAAACACTCCTACTCAGTTGCCATTGTTCATTTTAACTTGCCCAAGTATCAGTGTATTATGGTATTTTACAGAGAGTGTTGCACTATGAGCTGTTAGCATTAACAATGCTAGGCTAACATGCTTCTTAAAGTCCATGCATATTGATTCTACAGTGTCTTTCCATACTAAAGTGATTTTAACCTGCAGTTTGGGTTGCTTTGCTGAATGACGACATCAGACAGTTTAGAGTTGGTATGAATCTGTGACTCTGGGGCAGTTTCTGAACATGAAGTGAGAGTGAGTCTGATTTAGAAACATGTGTGAGAGTTATGTTAGAATGTAAAAGCATTTTTAATTAAATATTGTAAATCTCCAGCCCAATAAATGTGGCCACAACCAGAATTAACAGAGTAAAGAAAAGGTGGACTGGTGTTTACTTCATCAGTGAAATAGAAATATTGTAACAATATGGTCAAAACTGATAGAAAAGTGCAGCGTTTCTTATCAGATAAGAACATTTTGACAGTTTTGTTATTTTCACACACATGCTGCGTAACAATATCTACCAGCACGATCAAGTTCTTGCTGATCCAGAAGATGATTTTTAGCAGATCCGCCTTATTTGATGACTATTCATACTCAGTCTAATTATAGAACTAACTGCATTGACAGTGACTGACACTGACACTTCACCCTGATGGGGGTTATTGCAGTCAGGTGTGTCTGTCCGTCTGTCCGCCTGTCTGCAGTATATGGCCCACAGAGACACAATATCAAGTTTGATGTAAATCAGTCAAATGGTGGTGTTATCGTGACAAATGGGGTGTGAAGGCGTTCATGCTTCTTCTGTATTGAAGCCTCAGCTGATAGAAACATTGATCATTAATGATACAGTATTATCTTGGTTTCTTCATTTACAACCCTTATACCTTGGTAAAAATGTTTAATAAGAGCACTCACCACTTGTGACTACTTAAAAGTAATTCATTTGCCGTGCTACCTGGTGATTTCATTATAGGAAATGAACAGATGAGGAGGAGAGTGTTGCAGCTTCCACTGGGTATGTTCTGCAGGGACGTCTCGGGTCAGGTGGGGTTAATTTTCAAAAGAGTGACTATTTTTGACCGCTATAATCTAACGTTGTCGAGAAGTCTGGCAGCGCGTCGTGCGTGCTTTGTGTTTCAAGGCTAAACCCTCCGGTGGCAGCTTGCCCTGACCCAGAACAAGAGCCGACAGCTGATGAAAGAAAACGTTACCTGGACAACCTCTTTGACCACACAGCAGCGAGACGTGGGGGCGGTTGATCACACACACACAACCTGTGGCACCGTGGTGGGTGGGAGGAAGGGAACAGACTACCCAGGGCCTCAGCTCATGCACTTGCTATTGGTTTCAAACGTGTATTTAGAAATGGTGTGGGGTTGTTCCTCACTTTGACCTAATCAAAAACGATTTAAAGAAAATGCATCTGCACCAAGCATCACTATTAGATTCAACGCAATGCGATAGGATGTGATGCAGAAAGAATACATTCAATTCGACAGATAATATAATTAGATTTCTCTGGTTCAAGCAAATCAGACACACACAAAAAAAATCTCCTTTAATGCACAATTTTGTTTCTCTAATTCTTCAGTTCAATGTCACATTTACGCTGACTCAATGTAACGTCTAAGAAATACCTGGCACTTTCACAAACTTTTTTCACAAAACCAAAAAACATCTCTGACCAGAGATAAAATAAAAGCAGGTCTGGACCTCATCTTAAACTTCCTCTTTTTTTCCTCTACTCTCTTGAGTTAAATTGTTTATAACACACCTCAGCCTCGGTAGCAGCATTAAACTTTACTTAAAAGAGTGAGAGTGCAGCAGAAATGAGAAATGTGCTTGAGAAACATTCTAGGTTTATATTATTTTACTTCTATTTGTTGTGTTTTTCTCATTTCCTTTTCTTTTGTGCTCAATTTTTCATGCACTGAGTTCTTAACCCAAAAGACCTACTGCTACTTGTGTGGCAGTTCCCAAATATTTAATCTTTCTTAAGTGATTTATCACCATTTATTATAATATTATCCTCTGTATTTTGTATTTTTTCAGTGTAAATCATGTATTATCCTGTATTTAAATCACTGATCGTGTAGATGTTCATTAAATTCAAAGGTTATTATATCAAAACAGAGAAAACTGATGAAAAAGCAAGTTTTTCAGCAAAAATATCAATAAGTGAACATGAAAACGTGTGTCCGTTCACTG
Organism: Apogon talboti; assembly: GCA_037367365.1. NCBI lineage: Eukaryota > Metazoa > Chordata > Actinopteri > Kurtiformes > Apogonidae > Apogon > Apogon talboti. The sequence continues at coordinate 3,066,812 of JAPQRQ010000027.1, read as the reverse complement.
TCATTGATCCAACTCCATGGGTTTTACAGGTGAATTAATGTTGTAGAAGATGACGGTGTTTCCACGTTCACTACAGAGCCTCTGAGCGTCCAAAAGGGTCATATCTGATGACCATGAAAAGATGACAAACTGCATTTTACACCAGTTATTTACATGTATTGGATTAGTGGATCAACAGGTATTAAACAGTTTACATTAGTAGATGGTTTTGGTCGATGGTGGATTTCTGAGTCTTTATGGGTTAAGTATGCTCATATGCTTTTCATACACTTGCTTATTGTATAAACATATACATACATGCACATGTGACATGCTCTTATGCTGCAATTATAGTTTGCCTGGATTGTGGGGGTGGGGAAAGGTTTATGAAGTATTTAACTTTCTTTCTCTTCATTATTTCATTTTATCTTGTATTTATTAGTGTGGGTAGGAGAAGAGAGAAAATCTGTGCTATTCCTCATACATTTACATATTTATTTGCAGTTTTTCTTGTTTGTTTCTGCCTGGTTTTCTTTCATTGTTTTCATTGTGATGTACAAGTTTATGGCATTAATGATAAAAATGTAATCACAAAAAAAGGAACAGTTTAGAGCAGAGGAATGAATTTGTTAGTAAATAATAAATGACTGCTTACGTACTTGATCACGTCTAAATAATTCAGGCAGAAAACATCTAATAATTATCATTTTTCAACCACTGCAAAAATGTTATATATGATGTATCTGAATTTCATCCCAACTTGTATCCGATGGACACTTTTTCAGTCCAGTCGGTGAAATTTGAAACTTTTCTGCCAGTGCATCGATGTGGATCCAACCAGGACAGCTAACATTTAGTGTCATCCAGCTGATCAAAAAATGAATGTGTGGATGTGAATTCTAGGTTATGGATAATTAGACATACAGATGTTCATTATATATGGAATAATTATAGCAGGAGGAAAGCAGGGGGTTGTGGGTACAGTCACTTCCTGTACATAGGGCTATGATTACGCCTCTGCACACAACAATTTCCTACTTTATTTATAAGTTGAGGTCCATGTGTGGTCTGGTGTGTATCTGTAGCCCGTGTCTCTGGGTCTGATGTGTTGATGATGAGCACCAGAAGTCATATTTGAGCCAACTAAACTCCTTCAGCACTGGCAGACAACCCACTTAGAGAGACCGCTCCACTTTACCTTAAGCCATTTTTGTCTGAAGAAGATGTGCGTGATATAAAATTGAATCTCTGCCTGCATTCCTTCTCAGCTGCTGCAGCCATGGTGAGAGAGTCTAAATATTATGCACAGGTGTATACTTTAAGTTCTTCTTCAGAAGAACAAACAACACCTTTGACATCATATGGAACAAATGATTTCTTCAACCCATAAAGACCTAATGCTACTTATGTGTCAGTTCCCACATGAATTTATCTCCATGTTTGACCTTTCTTAAGTCATTTACCACCATTTATTATAATATTATCCACTGTATAGTTGGTGTTTTTTCAGTGAAAATCCGGTAATTACTCATCATGTAGTTGTCATAGATGTAGATGTTCATAAGAGCTCAGATTAAAGTTGATTGTTATAATATCAGAAATAGAGAAAACTGATAAAAAGTGACTTTTTTAGTAAAATATATCATTAACTGAACATATAAACCAGTGTCTCCATCCACTGTCATTTATCAAATTCCATGGGTTTTACTGGTAAATCAATGTTGTAGAAGGTGTTTCCACGGTGACTACGGAGCCTCTGAACGTCCAAATGGGTCATATCTGATAACCATGAAAAGATGACAAACTGCATTTTACACCAATTATTTGCATGTATTGATGGAATTAATGCATCAACAGGTATTCAACATTTAAGATCAGTAGATGATTTTGGTCACCTGTGGGTGTTATGGGTTAAAGTTATTTTAAAATATTTTCTTATTTTCATTCATGCTCATATATAGCTTTTAAATATTAAACATCTGTGCAGTTTAGTTACTGTTAATGATACTAAAGGCTACTTTATACAGATAGAACAACTCACATATATGTTATATAGTATGTGTGTGATTTTCATGTATTTTATATGACATTATGACATTACACACTAAAAGCAAAGTTCACTGACAAACACTGAAACTACTCTTTACATGCAGCATATCTTGGGTTGTCAAAGTGACGCTTTTAAAGCTTTTAAAATGCCAAATTTGATAAATAACGTGTGAATTCTGTGGGCGACCGAGTTCTTTAAAATGGTGAGACAAGATTTTCAGAAAGGTCCACATTGTGTGTCTTTGGCTGTTGTAGAGCTACTGGGAACCCAGAGACCCTGTGGCTGCATCACAGAGCACCATGTGCAGAACGATGCCAAGAGAACAGAAGGCAGGGGCAGGCAGGGAGAGCATTTATAAACCCATTATTAAATGCATCATGATTTCCAAAATCTGAAGGAAATAGGTTGAGAATGGACTTTACGTGACAAGCTGAAGTTGATCCATAACCACTGGCACAAAGCCTGAGTCTTAACTGTAGATTATGTGCTGGATGTAATGTAAGGTAAACCACTTAAGACGACAGTGTGATGTGGCCTTTCTTAATGAATTACCTAAATTATGAAGATGATAAAACTCCAGCTGGCCTGCAGCCAAAGTTCTCTATGATTGTACACAGTGTAGACGAAATGTAAAAAATGCTGAACCCAAAAAACAGGCTTTCACCACTTCCAACAACAACATAAACTCACTCCATAGACCGGTGCTAAATTATTTAGTGTGTAACTACGATCACATTTACTATGCACTTCAGCCAGCCTTTTACCCCATGTCCTCCACAAATAAGCACCACTGATGTATGAGACACAACAATATTCTGAGTTTGTGCAGTCTGATTATATGCACACTAGATTTGAGACAATTAATCGATTAATCAACTCGAATCGATTAAAAGTTTTCCTGAAGTGTCGTTTCCTTAATTTCGCTGCCACTAGACATTGGTTCCACTGTTGTGTTTCACACATTGTGACGCACACGACGCCAGGATCAACACAAACAACATGCGGCGTAGCTCAGAGGAGACAAGGACAAAAAGGCAGAAAATGTCTATATGCTCATTTTTCTTCATTGTAACCAACACTTACTCCTTTAAATTTTTAAGCTTTAACACAAACATTAAAAATATTTGTCTTTATTTTTTGAAGTTGTATGTTCGTTCCATCTTAACTTGTTAGTAAGTTGGATACAAATGTGTTGAAGACTGAAGTGTACATATTGTTTGTAGATGTCATTTAACTTGTTTGTTGCTGTTTACAGTTATAAATATTTTTATATATGTTTTCCTGCTGTTATTATTCTTGTAGACATTTGTTATATACCCTTTTACTTTTATACCTTTTGTCATTTTCAGACAGGTCTTTTTCACATTTTTACTATTTTTTTCTACCTTTTTTATTAATCCTTATCCTTATTTTTTTTCAAATACTCGTTTAATCAAATTGAATCAAAGAAAATAATCACTAAATTAATCTGTTACAAAGATAATCGATAGCTGCAGTTCTACACTACACTTCAATAGGATTCTAGAGGTCGAATAACGGTGGGTTTTTAGACGCTCATATGATACTTAAAAAAACTGACAGACGATTAATTAACGGATATCATCAACCCCCCCAGCCTCTGATGGAATTTAAATAGCTTTGACTATTAGAAACTGCATAACTTCAGTGAACATGAAAATCAAAGTAATACATAACTCCATGATTAAATCTGGGTCACTCAGAGTCCTACATCAGACAAGACTCTCCACTCCCAAAACTCCAGCAGCTGGTCTCTTCAGTTCCCAGACATTTACAGACTGTTGGAATTGGGTTTTTACATACAATTTTTTGTATTTTTTTTTTTAGCTATTATTTTCCAGTTGAGTAGACTACTACCACAGCTTTAACCCACAGTGACCCAGTGCTACTTTTATGGCAGTTCCCAAATGAATTTTTCTCCTTATTTAACCTTTCTTAAATGATTTATCACCATTATATATA
>JAPQRQ010000027.1:2998301-3025635 GCA_037367365.1 Apogon talboti | reverse complement strand
AGGCGACGGAGGGAGGGAGGGAGGGAGCGTGGGCTGCACAGGGATAGATAGAAAAGGCTGGAAGTGATAGCAATGGAGAGGGGAGAGGAAGAATGAATGAAGAGAGGGGAGGAAAAAAAGAGGAGAAAAGGGGGGGCAAAAAAAATCCCCGTCCTCTTTCTCTTTTTCTCTGTCTCTGTCTCTCTGCCTCTCTCTCCCTCCTTGTCAGGCTCATAAATAGAAGAAATTGTTGACCAGGTAAATGGCAAAATAGATGAGAAGACAGAGGACCGAGAGAGCAAGCAAATGAAAAGATAAAGCACCTCCCAGCAGCGCGATGAGGAAAAAAAAGAACAAAAAACGAAAGATAAAAGCAAATACTCCAGTGGCCTCCGTTGTCTACAGTCTGTATGTGGAAGGGGGGATTGGCTGTTGCCAGTTGTTCCCCTTCCCCGGTTGCCTTCTGCTTTCTTCTGTCTCTCCTCCCAAAAAAGACTTCCCATCCAGATGACAAAAAGCAGGCACAGATGTCCTCTCCTCTCTCTTTCAGCTCTGGTCTGATAATACGTGCCACTCACACAGGTTAGACATTGTTGCAGCAGCAGCAATGCACAGTATCACCAATATTGCTCAGTGGGAGAGAAAAAAAAAGGCATTGGGGCTGCTGCTAGTCAAGCACTGCCTGCCTCATGAGGAAGGATACTGAGCTGGAATCGCTGTCTCCCCTCTCCCGCCCATCCCTGCAAAAAAAAAAAAAGATGGGAGGTAGGGAGGTGGGCCCACTCACTGCATTAGTATTCATTGAAAGAGTGTGTGTGTGTGTGAGAGAGAGAGAGAGAGGGAGGGAGGGAGGGATGGAGAGGAGGAGGAGGAGGAGGAGGAGAGGGGTGCCTTCCAACAAATGTCGAGGAACCAAACCGGTGTGTGAAACTGATAAGAGACTGGCTCCCCCTAGAGTCAATCATCAATACATGACTTCAGGATGACTGGGAATACTGGGAACGTGGAGCTGGTCCACTCTGAGGACCTGTCAGCTTTGTCTAAACAGTCGACTATGGAGGGTTACATCTTACACTGAAGCTATGCAAGGTGTTACTTTTATCCAAATACAGAATAATTCAACAGGCAACCATATAGTCATAATCTTTCTCAATCATCACTCCTCCTCCTCCGTCGGCGTGTTGAGTATTTACCTGCCGAGACGCTGACCTCTGCCTTGATTTTCTAGTTTGGTTTCTAGTTTGTTCTTGTCGTTTCTGGGCGTCAACCTTTGGACAGCAACTTCATACCTCCAGCCAATCGATAAGAGCATCCAGCAACATGCACATACAGAATAATGTGCAAAACAATATAAAAACAAAGTGTTTGAAAGTCGTTCTGATCTACTTTCACATTGTATTACTAATATTGTGATGCAGTTCTGTCTGAGACAAAAGTTTGGATACAGCACACAGGTATCACTGTGGCTTCTCCTGTCAGTGAAGAGTTACATGATGGGTCTAGATGTGTTCATATGCATTTTAAAAACAAAATAAAATTTAAAAAAAAAATTCAGAAATTAATGTATAATTTCTGCTCTTGCCATTGCTGTTCTTTGGTGAATGCTTCATTCGCTAAGTCTGGACGTCATGTTTGAGCAGTGTCTTCATAAACACAAACAAGAAACATTAGATACTTACATACTTTAACCACCAGTAGAAGATCCTTTACTCAAGTTAAGTAAAGGTGCAGCAAGATAAAAACACTATTAGGAGTAAAAGTCCCACATAAAGAATCCTAACTAAGTAGAAATACATAAATCGGCAGGAATTGTCGTTAAAGTATTGAGGATAAAAGTACAGTTTGATCCCTCAGACTGATGTGTTACATAGACAAAACTACAGGAACACAGATTTCAGGTGTTGCTAACGTGGGACTGGGTTACAAAAAAAACCTAGTATTTTTTATTAACATATTTAGAGTTAATTTTGTTTATACTGTCATGTAAATTCCTAGAAAATTCCTCAAAGTTTGTTGTTACTTGATTTTTTAGCATTATCATTGTTTTAAATTTATCACGTAATTGTCACATTCTGACATAAATAATAATTTTAAACCTCAAGTAAGTATGATTTCTTCAACTCTGACTCAGAAAAAAATCAGGTTTTAAACTTTAAAAAATATTGATTTGACATTTATCATCATAATTATTGAACATTTTTATCATAATATTTCAAATCAACAAAAATGGGGAGTCCAACAAACTGTAGGTGTGATGTGTTGCAATATTTGTGTCCATATAGCATTTATTTTTACATCTAACATCATAACTATCTACTTAACTACTTCATACCTAGTTGTATATAGGATTGGGTTTTCTGATTGAAATCCATCTTCATTTGAAGATGAAGGTGAAGATGATGAAGGTGACGATAAATAAAATTCTGAGCGGATTTTGACTTGATCTCTGAAGGAGTAAAACTTGAGCTGTGACCCTTTTAATCACCTCTGCTCCAAAGAAAGCACTTCTAGGCACTTGTCTGTCATATTAATACATTATTGTAGCTGATTTTGGATCAATTCTTAATGTAAAAAGAAATATATTTCATATTGCATTAAGTAGGGGGGTTCCTTATACAATTTACAGCTTTACTTCCAACAGTCTCTTTGACATCCAAGCATGATTTTCTAAAATAAATTAGACAAAAAAGATATGTATGTGTTGTGTTTTAAAACTTGTTATATATCCACTGTGCAAAATTGGCATTTGAAAAGTAACCAGTAACTAAGTATACCAAATAAGTAAAATATTTCCTTCAAAATGTAGTGGAGTGGAGGAATGAAGTTGCACAAAATGGAAATACTCAAATAAATACTTGAGTAAAAGTACTTTCCACCACTGAATTTATATTTCACAGTATAAATGCAAAGGTCTGTGCTTTGTTTTCCATTTAAAGCATCATTTATCAACTCTGACTGATTAAACATATGCTATACTCCAGTTTATAAAAACACTGGACAAAGCATTAAACGACTTTCAGTTCACCTCCACATTTTTGTTGGGAAAAAAAAGCAAAACTGATCCTATCTTTCCCATTTTGCCCTAAGCCAAACTCAGTGTTGCTATGGTGACAGATCACCGCACACAAGTGTCCACATCAAAGCTAGAGACAAACAACAAATGTAAAGACTGCAGTGCATCTCCACAGTCTAAATACTGCAGCTACTAAAGGCTATGCCATTTTTTAAAACATATTGTTTCTCTCTGGGATACAATGACCTAAATTAACATAACCGGTGTACTAATGTGAGGTGAACAACACAATTTCATCGACTTAAGTTCATTTTCACAGTAAAACCTGTATTTTGTATTTCAGTTCAGTCCACTCTTCAGGTATTTACAGGAGAAATTACAAAAACAAGAGAGGGAGACATAGCGCTATTGTAAGGTAATTCGATTGGTTACTTATGTGTCACCATCAAACTCAAGTCTATTGTATGGTATGTGCAGTGTCCATGACAAGTGGAGTGTGTCAAACTTTAGAGAAACACATTTTAGGCTTGTTCAACACATATGAATTATCTTACATTGAAGATGAAGGTGGAATCCATGTGAATGAAACTCCAAAGGTGACTGAGGTCAATCCACTCTGCTGATTCCAAATGGACCCCATCTCTGCTTGAGCTTGGTTCCAGACATTTTTAATCTGGATTTGGTCAAAGAATAGACAATCTAGTATAAAAGAAAAAAATGACTGAACAGTACTCTGCTGTTTTCCTTATTAGTGTGTTTTGCACCTTTGACCAGTCACTTTACTCTCGTTTGCTTCTACATGTATGTTAATTACACGTGAAACTCTGAGCTCCTAACAGGACTACAACCCCATAATGCAAAGCTCTGCTGGTGCAGTCGCGTGACAGCAAAGGTGAAGTAATGAACCCAAATTCACAACAGCGGTGGAGCTAAATATTTTCATATAACATGTATTAAGCTGCATATGCGTGCACTTATTTGCAGTCTGACTGTGAACACTATAAATTACAATCTCCTTACCTTCTAACTTCACCAGGGAGTCGCAATTTCACCTTTGCCGGAACTTAAGAGCGGCCCGTGTCGCCCCCTTGTGGTCACTAGATCCGGTTCGACTGTGCGGTGTTTGATTGAAAATGCCTGGTTCGACACCGACTTATCGACCACTCTTGAGTCTGCACAGAAACAATTATTAGAGATGGCAACGCTGTCATCACCTCTGCGAGTTTGCAGAGGAATATTGAAAGAACTACGTGCCATTCAGGGACCACAATATAAAAAGTCACTGGCCTACAACTATGTTATGGATCAGTTTCGTAAAAACAAGGCAAGTTCCTGCTTTTTTCCACTTGTTTACTTCACTGCGTTTCAGCTAATGTGTACTAGCACGTTAGCACCTGTGTTAGCATACTGCTATTAGACTGCATAGAAATTGCATGGCTAGCGTTAGCTAACCTACGGACTTTTACAGCCTTTATTAAACTTGTTGTGTAAGGTACAATTAATCTATGCGCGTCAAATTTTATTGAAACGTGGGAATGGATCTAATTCAGATTACGAATACAGTTATTGCCAACTTCACAATATGTACAAGTCACGGTTGAAAGCAAGGTGACAGATAGAAGGGCATGCTAACAGGAGCTATTTGCTAATGATATGATTAGCTCGGTGACAGTAATAATCCCTTAATGATATTAATAATTATCCCGTTGCATTTGTCAACCCAAATAGCATAATATTAAATCTTAAGCAAATCTTTAAAGACGAGAACTACACACGAGCTTGTAGTAATACGTAGTAATACGTATTCATAGTAATCACAAGAATAATGAAGTTTAAGGTTCCTTCAAAGTAGTCATTTTAAAATATTTATATAGTGTCTGTGTGGCTCAGAAAACAATTGACCACGTGTCCACTAATTTTTTTCTTGCAATATTACTTTCATTAAACAAGATATTTTGTTTATATTAATATAGAATACATTGTGTTAATAGACCATTCTGAGTTAAACCTATGATCTTACACATGAAATGCTCGTCCAGTACTTGTTATTATCGCGGGGTTTTGCACAGTACATCTCACTGATGAAGTGAAGGCATATTTAAGCATATAGGCTTAAAGCTTGTATTATGCACGCATGAGGGAACGTGGCTTAGCGGAGTAGTTGAATACATGTGCAGTCACTGAAGCAAAACAGCTTGGAGGAAGTCTAGTCTGTCAGTGTGTATTTGTCGCAGCTCATGAGAGACCCAAAGGCCATAATGTATATGGGAAAGTTGACCTCTATAGGGACTGGGCCAAATGTTTACTGTGTCTTTAGTACTAATAACTAAAGCAGGGCAAAAACATTTTGGGAGAAGCCCTGCCATATGTGCAGATTTGTTTACATTGTAGTTTGAGTTAGTGGAGCTGACCCATTTTTCATAAATTATTGACTTTCTTTTCTCTCAGGTGATATCTTTTAGTAATAAAAGTAAAAACAAGAAGTAATACTATATAAATGACCTGCTAGTGTCTGGAATCTAATGTCCTGATTTGGATCTTCAGTTTTTTTTATAATTTCTTTTTAATAATGTCTTTTTCACATTCACAGGTAACAGGAGAAAGGTACTGCCGTGCCCAGCAGGAGGCACTCCATGCCTCACAAACATACCTGTGTTTGCTGTCATCTACCAGGAACCACCTGATCCTACACAACCTTTACCATGGGAAAGGAGAGCGCAGTCCAGAGGAAGTGGCTCATCTTGTGGGCCTCAGGTTGCCAAATCAGCCTGGAGGCAAAGGCTGGGAGAAGTGAGGACGTGGGAGGAGTGGGAAAATCTTCAGAATCCCCTCAAAATGACTTGTATTTTGCTCATCCATCTGGCCTTGTATAATTCCCCAAATGTAAAGTCAATTTCAAAGGGATAATCATTTGTCTGGAGCCTGGCAGACGGCTGGAGATGGTGCTGTTATGGACTGATATGAGGGGGGGGGGGCACTCCACTTCATTGTTATGTTCAGTGTTCGAGAAGAGGAACTATGATAAGCATTTGATCTGAGTGTCTGTAAAGCAACTGTGTAAATATAAGCTGAGATTTAAAAAAAAATCTGAGCTGTAAATATACTGTGAACTGCAGCTTAACCACAACTGTTGTTTGTGCTTTGGCAGTTTTCCAAACTGTGAGATTGGTTATGTTAGGACACTTTTACTCTGACTCATTTGTTCCATTAAAGTATTCATTACTGCTCTACTTTGTGTTTTAAGAGCATTATTACACCTATAAGCAAACATATTGCTTCAGGCGCTAAGTAACATGAATTTGTAGTCACATGGGATTGGAAGGTAATCATAGTCACGGCAGTTTGCACAGTTAGTTTACAGTTTATCCACTGAGGAGTACACTGCCATCTGTTGTAGTGCTTCGTTCACATGAGCACCGAACAGGAGCACCTGGGCTGTTTAATACAACACAACTGAACTGACCCACACTGCCAGCCTCGTGGCTCTGAAGATCAGAAGTTATCTTTAAGTCTGAAAAGCCAAGAAAGGTCAACATTGGTAGTAAGAATTCTTCCAACACAACAGAGAAACAACTTTTTGTTTCCTCTTTCTGTTAGGTTCATCTGTCCGCAGTTTTCTCATACAGCGCTTCAGCTTTTCTGGCTCATACATCCTACTTTTTGCATTTAATTCTACTCTCCCTGTTTCCACATACTCTCCAGTGGTGACTAACATTGCCTTCAGTGTGAATTTAAATAGACTAACCCTTAAGCAAAGCAACGCACAGTGACAGGGGGAGTAAGACGCACACCCATGCCCTGGCCCAAACCAACAAAACAACACACACAGCCCGGCGGAGGAAGCCCAATGCATCCTGACAAAGCAACAGCTTGTGTCAAAATTTATATCGCCCAAAAACCTGCGTGTAAATGTGCTTCTCCGCACTCTGCTGTTTTACGGATCCTGGAAGAGACAGTCATGACAAACAGAATGAGAGAGAAAGCCTCACAAAAGCCCAATACAGACTGCCACTGATGGTTATACTGTTGGGCCACTTTTAAAAGGATCCGAAGGAAGAGACCTGCTCCAGACAACGATGCTGCATGTTAACTATCAGTTTTGCAAGTTACTGTAATTTTCATGTCAACGCAACCTGAACTCATATAGGGGTAATAAACCATAGAGGATGGGTAATCCCAGGCTGTCAGCTTTACTCCCCACATTAAGTGACCTGTTTATGCGTATAAGGTTGTGACATAAGAGCTGGTAAGAGGAAAAACTGAGGGCGGAGAAGGAGGAGGAGGAGGCGGAGGCGGAGACTGTCCATCCGCCGGAGTGGAGGCTGATTTTATCATTCCTCAGTTTAGCAAAGGGACCAGGAGTGAGCATCTCCAACTTCTGCCCCCATAAAATAAACAAACAAACGAAATTCTTTCCAGGAGAGGTCCGCTCATTTGAACGCACGAGCGCTCTTCCCTGAAGGAGATTTTGCGCGTCTGAACATCTGGATACTGTCTAAGAAATCTCTTATTAAGAATTTTTCAGCAGTTGGACGACCAGACACTGAATTTCTCGGTCGACGACAAGAGAACAAGTTGCTTGTTGTGCCGGGGAGGAAGGCGAAAGAGAGGACGACCCAAAACTAAAGCGCGGAGTGAGGAGAGGTGACCTGGCCGAAGCGAAATGTTTGGCATGATCAAGAATTCGCTCTTCGGAAACACCGAGGAGACAGAATATAAATTGCTGAGCAGTGAGACGAAGGTGAGGACAGAATTTATGAAAGACACTGTCAACATTCAGATATCTGTCAAACTTCTGCAACTCCATCCTGTGCGTCATCCTCCGCGGCGGTGGATTTGTTGCGCCTGTGGCTGTCATTACGCACAGAAATCCCGCTGTACTGTAAAGGTGCAAGGGTTTACATGTGCATTGATATTTATCCAGCTTTTATAACTAAGTAGGCTATGGCTGTTTTAGTTGACTTGCGTGCAATTTGCAGTGTTTGTGACCTGGTAACTTAAATTGCTGGTGACCCAAGAAAACTGACAAATAAGTCAAAAAAGTCAAATAGAACAAGAGAGACGTGAATAAAAACGATGATGCTGGGATATGTGTAACCTTCAAACAGCAAAACGCGCAAATGCACACCAGTAAAGGCGCAGGAGCGTTGACAGGTTACCTATTCATGGTTGCGCGTCAAAGGTGTGGGTCAATGGTTTTTCCACTAGGACATTACGTGTGCGTGTGGGTGCGTACTTGACCCTGTCTCGGATGAGGATACAGGTGAGACGTGCTTGTGGTTAACTGTGTGAGCTCAGATATAGCTTGGGTGTACACACTGATACACTGACCACCGCCGACTAGCACAGTGACACACTAAACTGACGTCACGGGTGGAGAAGGGCATGACCTTTGCATGTCAGCACCCTGTTTACACCCACTCCCTGTTTTCTTTCATATACATCACTGTACGCACACGTCGGACATATATCCAGCAAACTCAGTCATGTGTTGGTAACTGAAGCAGTGCCTGACAGCTATAAGGTCCATTCCCTCTTCATGCCCTGTTGATCCACAGCGCGCTTCTGCCAATGCCCATGAAGCCATGTAATGTTAAGGGTTTCCATGTGTTTATCTGCTGAAAAAAAATTCACCGCAGCGACACAAAAGGCCAGCAGACAAAGAGGACAACTGACCAGACAGGCAGAGAATCAAATGACCCAAAGTGACACATTAACACATTCACACACAACAACAAAGATGTGCTGTGACACTGCATACTGACATCTATTATCTGAAGCCAGACTGCTGAATTCAGCAGCGTGTGACTGCTTTTTAATGATCTCAGTTGTTAAGGCTCATTTGTGAACCTTTTATAGAATGTACTGTACTTAGAACAGTGTGGCTTAATTAGGATTTTTGTTGCAAAGTAGAGAATCATAATGACTGACTGATACATTAAATGACGCATGCCTACAGGATATTCTGCTCTGGTCAGAGGTCAGGAGGAGTTTCAGAGCAGGGGCCCCAGAGCAAGTACTGGAAGCAGTCAGTCTTGCTCAAGGACACCTCAAGCTGAGGCAGATGTTCGCTCACTCCTCTAAATGCAGCATCAGGCCTGAGGTCATCACAGTGCCCTGGCTGCCTCTTCAAATGTCCAACAGTAAAAAAAGTCAAAAGTCAGAACTGGTATCATCAGTTCATTAAATCTCTGGACTTGACTGATGTTTGAACAGCAGGTATTGAAATCAGAGCTCGTCACCTGATCTTTGGTGCGCCGGCCTGACTCTTGACACCCAACACTCTTAATTAAAACTGACACAGAATACAGAAGAGCTGCCTGACAGGTCATACACAAACACACACAGACACACACGTTCACAGCAACATAACAGAAGCACACAGGTGAAACCCTGATGGAAGTTGGATAAAGTATGTATACGATTTTCAGATGAAGAGGAAAGGACACAGCGACTTAACAGCTGATGTGTTGATAATAGCCTACCTTTGGTGTGCTCGGCTTAGGCACAGACTAATTATCACTGTTATAAGCTGGCAAACACACACACATATGCACACACAACTTCAGGCACATTAATTGCACTGCTTAACTGAAGTCAAGCTTTGCTTTCCTTTGGCGTGTCACCCATACATAGTGTTAATGGTGTTTCCACTGACAAGGCAAACAAAGCAAAAGGCCATGTAATTACTATGCAGGGGCTCGACTACCTGTCACAAGTTCAAACTTCATGATAACATAGAGTTATCTTGTTCATGTTGGGCAATGAATAGAGTCTGATTAGAAGGGCACTTCATGGGTTTAAAGGGCCTCTGTGGAGAGATATGTTGTTGGAATATGGCAACAAAGTCATATGACATCACGATGAATGGAAAGTAGAGCATGCAGAAGTGGAAGAGTTAGAAATGTATGTAAAGACATGGTATTCATTTATGGTTTACTCAGTGGGAACAGACGTAGCATATATAGGAACACAGTGAACAGCTATTCAGTGCAAGGATCACAGTATTTATAATGAATGCTGATGTGCAGTTTGTACTTCTAAAATTATATTTGTCAGTTAAACATGAATGAAGCAAGTAAAATTGATATTTATGTCGTAATATTCACACATCCAATGTGCTTTAAATACACAAGCCTTACACACACAACAAGGTTTATCTGTGTATTGTGACAATATCTAATTTGCTTCTAACTTGTTTCATTTCTGTCTGACAAATTGGCATCCCATTAAGTTTCTTCATTTTTTATGAATTTTTCTCCACAATATTGAGAGTAATATTAAAATATATATATGAACACATAAGAATCTTATAGAGTTGGATTATAAGGCTTGTGTATTTAAAACACACTGCTGCTTAAATCTCTCACTTACTTGTTTCATTTACATTTGACGATTTGTATTTTATGATAAAGTTATGTAATCCAAATTTTACACTGTTTACATGTAATTTGAATAAATTAATCTTAATTGTATCCTTGAATATTTATGAGAAAGAGCAAATATATGGAGACCATAAAGAGTGGCGACATGCAGAGGAAATTCTGCCCTCAGTGTATTTACATTGCCTTTTATTCCCCTGCTGGTGTCATGTTGAAAAACGCAAATTAATAAACAGCTTCTAGCAGTTTCTTAGAGATCAGTTGTAAACATTGAAGGGGAAATATGTGATAGTAACACTCTGAAATTAAATTATGATCCACAAACCCATTATAGTGCCATACACACAAAGCTATTACACACAGCACAGAGTATAATCGTGTTAGTGGAAATGAGGAGCTGAATTTGAGACCTCCATCACAGTGACCAGATTCCTTCAAGAGCTATTAAGGTTTTTGCTCAGTAGCACAGTTGAGTGATTGTGCTCCACATTAACCCAGCTTAATCATATTTAATGCAAAAGTGTTGCATCATATTAACAGTGTGTGTCTGGGGGTGGGGGGGTGGCGGGGTTAGTGTGCGCCTGTGCACTGTTACGTAAGACCTCTTGCCCATTATTCTCTGTAGGATGACTGAACCCTGCAGAGCACATGAGCAAATTGAATCAAATCAATGTAAATATCTTTCATATGCATCTCGTTATTTGGCTGCCCACATTGATTTTTTTCCACACACCCACATGTGTGCAGTCGCTTGCACACAAACACTGAAGCACACACACAGTAAACCCTCTAAACCACATCAGTTCAGGGCTTTTTGTCCTTAGGAGAACATTGTCAACATCTGTGTGTCAGAGGTGAATCAGCTACTGCGCTCATGTTGAGCAAGAGAAGCAGCATGTTTATGTGTGTGGATATGCAGATAAAAGCAACTGCTGTGTTGAAGTTGTTGTGATTGCCCCAGTGACGCCTAAAACTACCCCTTGTCTTCCATAGGACGGTGTTAGCTTTGAGGTGAGGCGATACGATGCGTCCAAATACGCTGTAGTCTCCTCTGAAGGACGAACCTTCGACCAGGTGACAGGGGAGCTGGTGAGGAAGCTGCTCATGTACATCGGCGGGAGCAATGAGCCGGGTGAGCAAATCAGAAAACAAAACATCCTGGTGTAATTGAATCTGTTGCTACGCCTCCCCCAGGTTAATGAAGTGTCAAACAATGAGGGTTTTTTTTTTTCAGATAAGAGCACACAGTCACTGGAACACAAGTATAAAATAGTTCATTTGCTTATTTGTGATGGCAATTTGGAGGTTAAATTTAATTTGATGAAGGTGTCCGAGAGTTTCCTCCAGAGTAAAATATACACACACTGGCCAATTTGTTAGGTACACCTGTTCAACTGCACATAATACAAATATCTAATATCTAATCAGTGTCAATCAGATGGCAGAAAGTCAGTGCATTTAGGTATGTAGACACGGTCAAGATGTTTCAGTAACTCGTGACGTGACCAGTAGTTGGTGTCAGACGGACTGGTCTGTGTTTCGGAAACTGCTGATCTACTGGGATTTTCACACACAACCATCTCTAGGCTAATGAATATTAATGTATATCTATGCTGTATTTAGTCTATTATTGCTTTATTTTTTATTGTCTCTGTTTTTGCTAATGTTGTAATGAGGTGAGATTAATTTTATAAGCCCCACAGGGTTTTCAATCTCACCTGCACAATCTGTTTTGTTGCTTGTCCAAATGTATGATCTGTTGTTGTGTTCAAATAAATGAATAAATAGATAGGCTTTACATAGAAAGAACAGAACACAGAAAACATTCAGTGAGCAGAAGGTCTCTGGAATAAAATGCCTTGTTGATACCAGAGGTAAGAGGAGAATGTCCAGACTGGTTCAAGCTGAGAGAAAGACAACAGTTACTCAAATAACCGCTCGTTACAACTGAGACAGACAGAAGAGCACAACACATTGAACCAGATGGGCTACGGCAGCATATACAGTCACCGACCATTTTATTAGGCACACCCTGTACAAGTGAGGTGTGCTTAATAAAGTGGCCTCTGAGTGTATATATGTACAGTATATATACACACATACGGGAAAAAAATCCATCCATCAGCAGGCTTTACATTAGGACTGTAGCTTTACTCGATTAATCGTGATTAATCTCTCAATTATTTTTCCATTAATTTGTTGTTTAGGCCATAAAATGTCAAGAAGATGAAAAATGTCAGTCAGTGTTGTCATATCAGAGTAGCTCAACCAGAAAATAATAAAAATGTATGGCAGGAAAACTAATAATAAGCAACTATTTTACTTTTTAAAAAAAAACAAAGCTATTAATCAACTGTCAAAATAGGTGGTGATTTATGTAACTGTTGAATCCAATCAGTTATTACAGAGGTCAGTGCAGCTCTATTTTCAATGACACTGGTTCAGAGTTTTTAAAGTTTCTAAAAAATATTTCAGTTTTATACCAGATTTTTCCAAATGGTGTTATTTGTGTTATATTCTATAGCACTTCTAGTAAATAAAAAGAGGCCTCTGGTTTTTGATTAGGATAGGAATGTGTTTGAATACAGTGACCCTTTACCTCCAGATAGTGACAGGTGGTTACACAGAAAAACATTTCCTTTTTTTTCCCTCATATATTTTCTCAGATACTTTTTTTTTGTTTGTTTTGTTACCTTCTGGGGCAAAATTCAGTCAGCTGTCTCTGTTTGTAAATAGTGTCATTTAACGTCATGCTTCCCCTCTTCAGTTTTCATCTACTTGACCTCAGTGCTGAATCATCATTCATTTATTTGCTATTTACAGAGTAATATCATGTACACACCCCCAAACACTGAAATACACAAATTCTGACCTTTCCACTTCTGCTCTTAGGAGAAAAAGTGTAGTTTTCCTGCTGTTTGCCCTGGTTTTGAAACCCATTTCCTGTGTCTTATACCCCTAAGGTGAGGCGATGGGTACAGCATCTCCCATCATCATCACCGTTTATCCACGCAATGACGGTGTCCTGTCTCGCCGTTTGGTGGTGGGAATCCGCGTCCCCACCGCCTACCAGCAGAGCCCACCGACCCCCAGCGACAGCTCCATCAGAATTGAGGAGCGGCCCGGCATGACGGTCTACGCTCTGTAGGTCCCATTAAAGTTAAAGCCATGAAACTGTGGTCAGTGTTTGAGACGTAGAGACATGTCCCATGAGGAAAGTAACATCAGTGCTGGTTTATCATAATATCTCTGAACTGGTTCCCACTGTACAAACCATTATTTTATCAGGATGACACCAACTGTAGCTGCACAGATACCTCATTTGACCCATTTATTTTTTGGAACAGAGTATCTGATATTTTATTCTATTTTGCTCTGATAGACTAGCTTTCAGACGGAAACTTCTGACTCAAATGTCTTTAAAGTTTTTAAGAATTTAAAGTTAAAGTAATAACTCAAAAATAACCTAGATTTGCCTGATTTTTTATGGTGAGTTTGAAATTCAGTTCTAAATCTACTAATGCAAAATGGATTGTGCAATATTTTTTATTGGATCACCCATTTCTGTACAATTTTTTGTCAGTTTTGCACATTGTTTGTAAAATTTCTTGATTATTTTTGCTCCTATCTTTATTCATTTTTGTGATTTTTTTGTTAATTTCTGTAATTATCCTACAAATTTTTTTCATATTCACAATTACTTTTTCATTTTGTTGATCCGAATTGACGTCAAGTTCAATCTTCATCTTCTTTTTTTTTTTGTTTTTTTTTTTTTTACATCTTATCCTAAACTTTAAAATTAACATTTAAATGCTCTGATGTGGATTCATTTTCATTAAAAAACAAAAAAGAGTGATCTGTTATGGTAGTACAAAATAATTTTTTTTCGCATTTTAATCTTTTAAGCTCAAAAGAATTTAGGAACCACTGACTTAGGTGTTCACTTCCAGATATCTAATTTCTAATTAAGTCAAATATTTTCATCTGTTAGAAATCAGAACCAGATGTTGATCGACTTTAATTTTACACTTGTACTATAATACATCTCAGGGGGAAACTATGGGACTTTTTAAACTTGTAAAAAAATTCTTAAGTTTCCAGGTTTCTTTGCAAATTAATAATAATATAAAATAAAAAGAAACTAATAATGTACTTTGTGTCATACTGTATATCATATTAGCCTTGTATCATTATTTGTCTAGTTTTGTTTACAGTACATCCAGGGTCATTTTACACTGTGGTATTGCTACTTTCACTCTAGTAAACAGATCCTCCACCACTGGACATGGATGTACGACAGGTTTTCTCGTCCTGGATGGTGTGTTGTGTTTCAAATATCAGTGTACAGTGTACTTTCTGATCCCCAGCTCCATTCACCATGAGACAGCAGAGACAGTAAAAAAAAAAAAAAAAGAAAGAAAGAAAAAGTACACCTTATGTAACTAATTAGGCTAACAGAACTTATCCCTGTAATTTACACGTCTCTTTTTTGTTTACAGGCAGTTTGGAGGTTTTGCAGGGGAGACCGAGTACCGAGCAGAGGCCTTGCGTCTGACGCGTACCCTGGGTGAGACGGCCCCCTTTCAGCGCAAGCAGTACTTCTGCTGTAGCTACGATCCCATCAAGCCTTACGGACGCCGTAATGAAGTGTGGTTTCTTCAGGACGAGCCGTAGGAGCCGTCACACGCTGAAACCTCATTCAACCTTAAATTTCCCTTTGTACCGCCTCCAGTCCTGTAGCTCTGTTTTGATTGGTAAGAGCAATATGGTGACTTCATAGACCTTCCAACCCTCACGGACCAATAGAGAAATGACCCATGTTGCCTTTACCCATCAGATCTTCATCTTGCCTCACATACAGTGGCCACACTGGCATTAGATACCAAGAGATCGAGATCATTTGAGTTCATCCTCCGTGCTGTAGCATTTACCTCCTTCTCTAATCACAGCTTCTAATTTAATCTCACCCTTATAGCTCTGAAGAACAAGTGTTGAGCCTGAGTGTGATCGAGGCATCTGATCAAAATATAGTGTTAAGAAATGGAAGTATGCAATACATTTCATCTGGAACATTTGCATGTGTGAACGCCGTACGTAGGACTTTGCAGACTGGATTTTACTTCTCTAAACCAGAAAGAACATAGATGTTAGAGAAAATGGATCTGTGTGTTTCCATCACAGGTCTACAGGTGTGAAATGCAAAGTTTGATCTACAATAACTTCAAGAGAATTACATGTTTATCCTTAAATGTAGATAAAGTTCCTCTAGAAGTCTCATGTCCCTAACGTACATGGTAGGGCTTTGCACATATTTGATCTAGTTTACAATATAGTGACAGCTACAGAGAAATGTATAGAAATAACATTAGGTACATGGTAGTAAAAGCACACTTCCTTTTCCTGAGTAAGGAACTGGAAAGAAACAGGAGCTGAGCCATAAAGTAGATGTAGTCTTTATGAATTAATGGGTGGACAGCTGTGAGTGGGAACATATTTGGTCCCTATCAGTGTTGTTAGATTAGAAACTGTGTGGTGATAATGTGGATCCTGGCTTTTGTGTGTAGGCAATGCTTTGTGTTTTAGTGCATGACAATGCCATCTTTATTTATTTAGACCCTTGGAAACTTGTGTTATGCGATACACCCAGTACAGTGTGATTTTCTGTGAGTGAATATGATGTTCAGCTTTGATAGTGTTTCATAAAAGAATAAATGTTACGCTGTTAAAATGTGGATATCTTATTTTTATAACTTTGAAGGATTAGTCATCTTAAAGACAACAGTTTGTACAATTATTTGGAAATAGGGGTAGAAAAGCTACCTGAGCTAGTAGTTTTACGACTGGTATGATGATTTACTTTTAATCTAATAGCTGGTAAAAATGGTGAATTTAGAAATGTGGTCACTTGGTTCTAAATCTGTGTCTGTGTAATCATCAAACTGAGTAAAAGCCTGTCACTACGTACCATTTACAATCCCACCAGTTCAATGCAAAAACTCACACTACATACTGTTGAAATATTGCACTTCCTTTAATTGATTTAATGTTAGCTTAAGACATTTCAGTGAAGTTTTGGATTGGAATTATTCTTAAAGTAGTAATTTTTCTGCTCCAAATATCACTTTCATTAATCACTTATAATGAGTATTGGCCCCAAAAACATATTGGTTTATCTGCTTAAGGAATAAATGAAATGGCAAACATAAATACTTGGGCAAACTACTAAATGAAACAAATATATTAAAGTAAATGCTGGGAAGACTTATTAAACTGCATCATTAATTTAGTAAACGTCAATTAGACAAAAATTAGATCAACACTAATAAGCAGTTGTAAATCAACACACAAAATCAACAGTTATTAATTGGTTGAATTTTAGTCATTAGTCGGTGTAATCAAAGATATCAAAACGAAAAATTCATTAAATGACACATTTATTAGATTTTAATTGACAGACAAAACTCAGCAGAAGGAATAAGAAATGCAAAAGAGATATTATTATAAAGACATTTGATTAATTCAAGCAAACTAAAACCCGAATCGAACAACCGTCTACCTACTGCAACTGTGTGCAATTAGTTCTTCAAACAGGTGCTAACTGATGCACATTGAGGGGGGGGGGTGTAATTACACGGCCCACTGGCGCCTCACCCCGCTTTAATTAGGAATAAATGGTCAGGGTTCTGAAGTATGAAGAGACAGCAAAACAGTGAAGGAGCCTTAATATCAACACTGTGGCCTTGTAACCCCACACTGGAGTAATTACACAAAGAGCGGAGTTCTGGTTTCAGCTCGGCTTTGCATACATGAATACAATAGAAGCTAGGAGCCGAGCCACTCGGGTCACCTTGGTGCGCCACCTACAACCTTGTTAAATGAGGTTAAAATATTGCACGTACGTAGACTCATTATGTAAGAAATCTATCTGTTTCCCTCTTTCAACACTACACTCCTCCTTTTGACACCAAACGCCCTGGTATATCTGTTCAAATGGGCTGAATACTGTGAACTTTGGGTTTTACAATGAATGGAATTATTAATTAACAGTAACTGATGGAAATTACAAAAATTAAACTGTTCTGAGCAAAAAAGAAAACTTTTAATCACAGTTTTACTCGCACTAGTTTATGAATCAGTCACTGTAAAGGAAATTACTGTCTTACCAAACACTCGTCAACACAGTATTGTATCTGGAGAATAAAACCTCACCCCAAACATGTATGAGAAGAAAATCACACGGCACTTGATACTGCAAAAATGCAATACTGGTGATAATAGGAGTTGTTATTGTTTATACTTACTACAGGAACCGCAATCAATAATCTGCTACAAAATGTTTCAGTAATAAATCTCTGTTATAAAATACATTCTCCATCCGGCGTCCTTCCTTTCGGCTTTTAACAGAGACATTTTAGGTGCCCTGCTACAAATAAACTAAATCCCTTCAGTGTGAATATTAATAAGGATGAGTCCCAGAAAAATACAGTCACAAATTAACTATTTTAAATGACCTTTAAGTAAAAGCAAAAAACATTTTTCAAAAGATTTAATATCTTGTCCAAAATTGAGTCCTCGAGTGATTTCTTGTCTGAATTCTATATTTAAGGACGTATCCATCAAAATTACCGGTTGGTACAGAATATACTTCAGATAGGAGAGGAAGGGAGAGGAGTGTCATTGAAGTGCCTCAGATGTTTTTCTTGTCAGGAGAGTTTGGTGCATAAGGTGGAGGTCGTTCCTGGAAAACCAGAAAAGAATAGTTCTTCAGCTATTACAGTGACTTTTTCTGATTTCCTCCCTGCAGTTAATGACTAGCAAAGCAGCTTACCATGGGCATGTAGACACTGTGTGGATTGCTGGGATTGTAATACGCACTGCCAGCCGCTTCAGCCGCCTTGGAGTTACCTGCGCAGAAAATGAGACATGACAAAAGGCAGGGAGATAAAGACAAGACAGTGATGACTGCTGAATGTATTCAGGAGCAGACGCTACAGCTCCCAACACTGTAAGGAGAAGTGATGTGAAGTGTGCAGCATTAGTCATATGGAGCACAACAACTGACAGGTCTAGGAATTCTCAAGACGACAATCTACTGGAACAGCCCCGAGGACACACAGAGGAAAACATCCTACAGAGATGCACAGAAATGACATTTCGACATCAAGATCATCCTATGTTCAGGGCGCGACTCTTTCTCAAAAATCTGCAAGGTGCTTGAACAAAAATACAGAAGAGTAAAGGGAGGGAGAGGAAGAGGAGAGATGTGTTTATTCTTTGTAATTTTGATGTGTAACCGATGAGACATCAGCACCCCTTTTTTGGTGGCGTGCTTGGAAGTGATTCACATTGAGGCAGACAGATCAGATCTGACAGGTGCAGTGACACAGACTTGCAGAGAGGAAAAATAAAAGAGGGAGAAAAAGAGATTAAACAAAAAAAAAAAACCTGGAGGTGGTGGTGGTGCTGTTGCTGCCCAGTTCTGGGGGGGTGCAGCCCAATTTTGGGGTGGCCCAGGGTACGGGGGAGGTGGGGCCATGTAGTCGAAACCAGATGGGTACATTCCTGTCAACCAGAAGATAGAGGGAGAAGAAAAGAGAGATGGAGATTCAAGGTTAAAAGAGGTGACAGTCGGGGCAATTAGTTACACAGCAAAGCCCCACCAAAAAAAGATACAAACAAAAAAGGGAAAAAAAAATGCTGAGAGACACAGAAAATGCAGCACTATTTATACCTCGAGGAAAGACATTTTTGCTGAGATCGTAATGAGGACAAAACTATGCATAAAAACCTAATGCGTGCACTGCATACACATGCAAATAAAAAATGATGTGCTTGTTTACTTTTATTAGCATTTAAATGAGAAAACATGATGAAAGAAAAAAGTGAACACAACTGCTGAAAAAAAGAAGACAGGCATTACTGTGTATAGTCTCTATACTCTGTACAATGTCTGGCATTTTAATCTGTTTTAATTGCAAACTACACATGCACCTAATGCAAGTTTTTGACTGAAGATTACTGAGACATGCACAAGCATTTTAGTAATAAAAAATATATAATAACAATATTTTTGTTACATATATTTACCATATAATAATGTATCACAGTATATATAATTTGACAATGTTGTTGGTTAGAGGAGTATCTTGATGATGCCTGAAGGCTGATGGATCACCGACTAAACTTTGACATTTTAACAGCAGGATGTATTTTCACACTCTCAGTATAATGACATGTATTTAAACATAGGAAAATAAGAAAATATATACATATTAATGTTGATGTTATTATGGCCATTAGAGTATATATTTCTGAATTTATGAGATGCACTTGAATGCAACAATTTATCTATTGGTGCTTTGGTATTTATGCAGTTTGCATTTCAAATCAATGGAGATATCAAAGTTTACAAGATGCACTAAATGCATCCCTATTTCTGTATGTGTAAAACTATGAGACAGACAGCAGCAGTAACAGAGATAGTTGGTCTGTAAATGTAACCAAACTGCAGTAAAGACTCTCAGTAATTTTTAATACATGACTACTTCAGTACAATCACATTTGAGCTAGTGTACTGAGGAGCCTTTTAAAATTCATTCACCAAACAGAAACTACACCTGTGTGGTATGTCACATCCATTTCTCCTGAGTGGTTGGCTGTTAGACCTAAGTATATCGACTGAAAATATTCAAAGTTAACACTGATGTTAACATAAACTTTATCTTATTCTTATGACAAACTTTATCAGAGTCCTCATTAAGCTTAGAGGCTCTTTTCCAAATGTAACCTGGCTGACTGTTAAAGTTCCTCTCACCTTGTGCATGATGCAAAACATCAAATCTGAGACTGACTGACTGACTGACTGTTTACTGGTAATGGCCAAACTGACTGAAAACCAGTTGATTTAGGACACCTGCTGATTGATGGGTACATCTCTGTTACAAACTACTCTATCACATACTGTACCTGGAGCAGCTGCTGGATACGGGTAAGCCATGTTTCCAGGAGCAGGAGGAGGAGGACCCTGGTAGAATCCATTCTGCTGCGGAGGCGGTGGGTAAGGATAAGCAGGAGGAGCTGGTGGAGGTGGGCCATAGCCGTTCATCATTCCAGGTGAGGGGTAGCCATATGAGGTGGCTCCATTTTGGGCAGGATGAGCACGAGATGCTGAACAACCACAAGATGAAGAGTACGTTTGATCAGTAAGTGTATCTTCCGTGTATACAATTCCATATATATCTTATTTATTTACTAACCATTTGTGGCTAGTTTGAAGAGATGCTGCCCCAGCTCTATGGCTCCTCCACTGGGGAATGACATCTTGAAATGGGCCTGACCCTCCCAGCCACCTAATGAGAGTCAACTCTAGTTTGCAATGACCTCAGAAACTTACAGGTTGGTTTTTTTACTATTATTATTCCAGTCAAAAGTGGCAATGGATGAGATGTAATCCTTATATTTTGAACATAATATCCTAAAGTGATTAACTTGAGTGATAACAGTAAAACCATAACCTACCACCAGGTTCAGCTGACACTGTCCCTTTAATGTAGTTGGCTGCAAAGACAGGTTGTTCAATGCTACAGCCTTTCATCAGATAATAGGGAAACATGGCTGAGCCCAGGCAATCCTTGGTATTACTGGACACAAACACCAACTAAACCAGTTAAAGAAGAAAGACAAGCAGAGTGTGTGTGAGGAGAGGACGTGGAGAACATTAAGAAAAACTTTCCATCTTTTATAAGCATACCCTGTATGGTGTGAGGTACACATGGCCCTTCTTGGTCCCTCTGAGGAAGTCTGTCTTGCAGGTGACGTCACTGAATGACAGCTCCACATTCTTACATTCCCTTAAAATACTGGGAGAAAACATTACACATTAAACATAAATTAACCTGTTGAAACCACCGTCACGGACCTGTTCAGGCGATGAGAATTTTAGCAACCAGTGTACTTCACAATTTGTACCTAACTCGCTTTGCAAAATATTAGCAGTGTTGACATTTTCGTTTTACCAAGATGTCAACATCCCAACGAGAGGTACCGCTAACTTCCTGTTTTGATAGCCGGCTAATGTTTGCAAAATAGGACCCTTTCTATAAAGACAGTTAAATAATGAAAATATAATATATCCGCAGTGATAAACAATAAACATGTAATTTGAATTTCTTGTGGTGACCGACACAACTAACGTAAATGTCAACAATGGCACAAGTACTATGCTAGGCCAGTTAGCGGGAGGCTAACAGCTAGCTACACGGCGGAGTGTTGACTACGCACTGAAAAGTTGGGAGGTAAACAAGCGGAAAAAACAGCGTGACAGCCAGCTACTTAATCGAAGTACCAACTGAAGTAGTATATTAAACTTACCTTTCTCCGTTGTTTATCAAAACCCCGCCGTTCTGAGAGTGATTACGATTTAAAGCCATGTTTAGAAGACCTCTTGTGCTCTCTCCTCTCCTGCTCTGTGCTACTGCTAACACGTCTGTCAGTACAACGGGAAAGCCCGACAAGCATCACCCGTGTTACGTCACTACGCCATCTGACGACTCGTGATATACCGTGAAACAGTAAACACACACAGTCTGTTGTGTCCTACTAAAATCCGGACTGATGAACACGTGGCCTGACATTGGACCCAGTTTTATTAACAAATTGCTCCAGGTCAATAAAAGAAAATCAACAAAATCTACTTGAAGTATGAAAAGTAAAAGTAGCCATGTTTATGGTTGAGGTCTTCTGAATTACTTTATAGTTTGACTTACAAACCCATTTCCTAAAAAGTTGGGAGTGTAAAATAAACCCATATTTTATTCACAATAAAACATAGAAAACATATCAAATGTAAAAACTGAGGTCATGTGTCATTTTAAGAAAAAATATTTAATTTATTATTTTTTAATTTCATGGCTGCAACATGTTTCTGAAATGTTGGGGCAGGCGCAACAACAGGTTGCAAACGTAAGTGGTATGAAAAAGAAACAGCTGAAGGAACATTACACATGTAATTTAGTGAATTGACAACTGGTCAGTAGCATGACTGCATAGAAAAAATAACATCTTAGAGAAGTAAAGATGCGAAGATTAATCAATCTGCAAAAAAACTGCATTTACAAATTGTGTAATAATTTCAAAATAATGTTCCTTGGTGTAAGCCTGCAAAGATTTTGAATACCTTATCATCTACAGTAGGCTACATAATGTAATCAAAAATTTCTGAGAAACTGAAAAAAAATCTCTGTGTGCAAAGGACAAGGCTGAAAATCAGTCATAGAGCTCCATGATGTTTGGGCCCTCAGGCAGCAGTGCATTAACACAAGACATCACTCAGATGGAAATCACTGCATGGCCTCATGAACACATTGTCTATGAACACAGTTCACCATACCATCCCCAAATGCAGGTTAAAGCTCTATCATTCAAAGAAGGGTTAATGTCAGCATGATCCAGAAACACAGTTGTCTTCTCTGGACCAAAGGTCATTTAAAATGAACTGAGGCGGTGTAAAACTGTTCTATGACCAGATGAACTGAAAATAAAGATCCTCTTTAGAAACCATTGATGCTGTGTTCACTGGACTAAAGAGAAGAAGGACAGCAGTTTGTTATCGGTGCTCAGTTCAAAAGCCTGCAAAAATATTTAATGTTCACAAGTATTCACAAGTATTGCTCAATACTTGGAAGAATGGGAGAAACTGCCCAAAAATGGGTGTGCCAAGCTTGTAGCATCATACTCAGAAAGACTTGAGACTGTAATTGCTGTCAAAGGTGTGTCAACAAAGTATTAAGCAAGCACTCTGAATATTTATGTACATGTTAAATTTCAGGGTTTTTTTTATTTTTAATAATTTTCAAAAGTTTCAAACGAACTTTTTTTTTTTACTTGGTCATTATGACCTATTATATGTAGACTCTGCAGGTAAAAAAAAGTGAATATAATCTATTTTGGAATAAGGTTGTAACAAGTAAATAAATAAATTTAAAATTAAAAAAAACTTTCCGGATGCGCTGTATTTGCCCCTGGATTGTATCAGAGGAAGGAAAACGAGGCATCGGATGCTCCATACTTGAGTACAGGCTTTCCATTCCACCACTGCTCACCAAATCCCAAGGACTGAAAATATTTGCAGTCGTTTATTTTTTTCCAGCAGCGGTAGAACCCTGTGGAACCCAGACGTGAACCCCGAATAAAGGTGTAGCCGAACGAACACTTCTTATGTAATCATTTCGAAGGGTACAAGTATGGCCATAGGGACAAGAAAAGGGGGGAAAAACCGTGGCGAGGCCGTTGAGTTACGCAATGGGTTTATTTAATGGCTCCCTGAGGATACCGTCAGCTATGCGTGCAATCAGCATGATGTGTATTATTTAAACGCTGACCTTTTTATTAATTACCGGCTTATTCCGCCCTACTTTTATAATGAGCTGTGAGGCAGACAGCCCGTAGCACAGGTGGACCCCGCTGAGCT
The DNA here is from genome assembly GCA_037367365.1 of Apogon talboti. Classification (NCBI taxonomy): domain Eukaryota; kingdom Metazoa; phylum Chordata; class Actinopteri; order Kurtiformes; family Apogonidae; genus Apogon; species Apogon talboti. The sequence goes on along the minus strand of JAPQRQ010000027.1, from coordinate 3,001,793 downwards.
GCTCTGTGACATTATCTCATTAGTTTTCCCGTTATAATATTGCAAAATGAGCGCGTGCATCATTGCGCTGGTGAGGTCATTCCCTGGTGGCGCACGAGCCCGACTTATTAACGCTAATTAGCCGTCACGTGACCTCTTCGCATCAACACAGAGAGGACGAGATATTTCGGAGTCGAAGTTATACGAGTCTAAACCTCCAAACTATAAAGAGATGATTTCTCATTCTGTGAAACTTGGTTTGATTTATTTTGTTTTTGCATTCGCGTGCGGATGTTTCTGGTGCCTCTCAGCCGCGCACGAGAGGAAAACACCTGAGCAGAGGAGACAACTAGTCCTTCCATCAGTCACGTGCTCTGGACGTAGCATAAAAGCTGTGTTTGGTCCCCTGGTTAGAAGGAATATTCACGTTAAAGGTAAGATTACACCCTCTTTTCCTACATATGCCTCTAAAAAAAAAAACTTGATCAAGTTAAAAGTGTTCCGTGTAATCCAGGTTTTGTTGAACACTGGAGTGCTGTGTGGGATTGTTTGTGGTTGCTTTTCCAGACCTGACAGGGGCCCTGATCCCAGTGCCTCGGTCTGAGGGGTCCTGTGGAGTGAAACGAGGTCCACACAAGAACCAGACCATCTTCTTTATCAGCAGATATGACAGCTGTTATACTCAGGTTCAGGTAACTGCAGTCAGGAGCAACAGCTTTAAACACAAAACAAATACTGGACTAGGATATAAAACTAGCAGGTGAACACTTTAGGTGGTCTGTGACAATCTGTGTTTCCCAAATGAGTGTAATAGCTATTTTTATTGATCAGCTATTGTCAGAGGAAGATATTATATCAATAACATGATATGTTAAGTTATTTTCAGTAGAAAAGTGACCTGGAAGAATTTATACATGTTGATCTCATTGAAGTCACAAAACAAAAATGATGTATAAGGCACAAAAATAACATGACAGGATGGAAATGACATAAAACAAAAATGCAACAAGCCAAAAATGACAACACAAGACACACATGATGACAAGATGAAAGTGATGGAATAATATTGACTTGATGAAAATGATCCAACAAGATAGACATGACATAAGACACAACAAAACAAAAACACAAAAACAATGTATAAGATGCAACAAGATGGAAATCACAAAAAAGTTGCAACAACATGGACATGATGAAAATGACACAAAAATTAAAGAGTTAACTAGTGTGTTGACCCGTGGGCAGTGGTGTAGTGGTCCCTGGAGAAGTGAGTGTACTCTCAATTTTTGTCTTTTTTTTTTTTTTTTTAAAGTAGTCCAGAAAAACGCTCTGTTTTAGAAACAGTGACATGTAAGACTACTGTTCCGTCAGTAGTATTTGCTTACTATTATAAAATGATCATGTCTTGATCAGGAGCAGTTTGCAGGTATTACTGGTCACACAAGCAGCCTGCATGAATGTAAAATGTATTCAACATAAGGCAAACATGGTGGTTCAGTTATTTAAAATACTTCAAATCTGAAGTTGACAATGCATCCTTGTTCGTATTTCGCTTTAAATAGAACATGCAAATCATTCTCTTCCACACATCAAAACCAATCAGATAAACTCAAAAGTGCACTGTCGTAAAATTGAAATAATTTATTTGGTTTTCGATAGCTGAACATTAGCATACTTCGTTAGATATATATATAAATATCACTACAAATATTGAATATCATAATTTTTTGAATGAATGCTTTGTCTTGAACATGTTAATTTAAATCATTCAACAAAGAATTATCTTACAAAACAACAATATTTAGTTAACAATGACCAAAAATATTTGCATTTACAACACATCAACAGTGATATACTCTCTCAACCCAGTACTGGGTTTCTAACCATTGCTCATACTACAGTACATTCCTCACAGATTTGCTTTCTGCAGGAGATTTCACACTGCACTGTCTAGAACGCACAGAAGAGGCAGCACCATGGCTCTTCAACCAGGTCTTTGTATACTCTCTAGGATCAAACTTGGAAGTAGGTAGGCCGTTGATATTAATCATCATCATCAAGTTGAAAGACGTTTATTCTGCCTTTCTCGTTCGCTTTTCCAATAATCACGCATCTTTCAACGAGACCTGTCAATCAACTGGGGTGGCACTGGCACCTGAGGTGTCCAATCAGGTTCCAGAGGTGGCCAGCGCTAATTAGCAATATTTTTCTCAGCATGGCCCGCCCTACTCTGCCTTTGATTGGCTCGTCAGTCCTCATGCTTAAAGTTAAGCAATCTGATCAGTGAAGGCAGTGAGTACTAGCCAGTCGGAGGCAGATTAGGGTGGGTCATGGCTTCACCATCCTAGGGGAAAAATGGACAATTTGGCTCGCAGATACGACTGAATGGTACATATCAGGAGGGATTTAGAAGTGGGTATAAGCAATGCTGACAGAAAAATAAGTAGGTATGTGCCATACCCTGGACTACACCAGTGCCCATGGTTGGAACCATAGGTTCTAGATCCTCTGATACAGTTCATGCTTTTACTTTCTTGGTAAATTCCACTGGTGGTTTCAGTTGAATAACCTCTCAGCTGGCATGTCTGTTTCTGCACATGAAATTTGACACCATGGTATCGTGGCCCTATTGTTTACCTGTTGCTAGGTTCACTTCAATGAGGATTCTACGATTCAATGTGATTGTAAGGCTACTGTATTCCAAAATTACAAATATCTCCCAAAATATTGATCCTATTAATTTTCCGTTTTTGCCAGTCTGATCCTTGACCCAAAATACATAAGTACTCCAAACAGCTAAAACCAGCTCTGTGTGGTTTTTGAGTTAGAAAGCAGATACACACACACGCACACAGAGGCCACTGACATTTTAATATATAGATGAGATGAAAGTGACATCAATGAGATGAAAATTATGTAAAAGATGCAAAAATACAGTGTTTTGATGGTGGCGGGCGTATAAAAATGTGAATCTATGTATTTTTGGACATTTTGATTCTCCACTAGTCTAATCAATGGATTTGATGTCAGTTAATGTTCACTGTACCTTCATCTACAACATCTACATGTCATCATTATGTTTGATCCACAGGGCAGTAAAGTGGTCATCCCTCTGCATGTCCAGTTAAAAGGAGAAGATAGATGGTTCAGAGTTAATATCAGCTGTCCTCTGATAAACAGACACATACAGAGGACTCGACTAATGCCAACACGTGAGTGGAGGCAATGGATAAATACTGTATGAGTTATAGTGCTCCTATTTCATCTGTTAATGGAAAAGTTTTCCCTTTATCATCCAGATAAGATAAGATAAAATAAGACTATTTATCCCACCGTGGGGAAATTTCAGTTAACAGCAGCAGCAACATACAGTGCAGAGAAAAAGACAGGTAGAAAAATCACACAAGTGAAAAATTAAAAAGAAAAATAAGAAATTTGGTGTTTATGTAAATTTTTAAATAAATATTGAATTAGAATTAAATATTATTTACATATGAAGAAATTATTCCTTTG
>JAPQRQ010000027.1:2980780-2992898 GCA_037367365.1 Apogon talboti | reverse complement strand
AAGCATGTCTTTAAGTATTAAAGAATAGTCTTCATTTTCCTGTCTGTGGATTACCTCTCAGCTTGCTCTCTGGATGGACACGTTGTATTCTCCGTGAAGGCAGATCCGCCTGTCGACCCCAGCAGGCTGATGGTACAGGATCGACCACACTGTTCTCCAGTTCTCACCACCTCAGACACAGCCGTCTTTAAAATTGGAGACATGGACTGTGGTGTCAGGATGAAGGTGAAAATGTGGTTCTCATTCAGTTACAAATGTGTTCTTAAATGCCACATATCTCTGATTTAAGAGACCAGTCAGCATTCACTGAACCTCTTTACATCCACATTAAAAATGTAATCATTATCTGATTTCTGGAATTATTAGATTATATAAGTGATCATGTAAACCGCATAATGTGATATGATGAATCAGATAACAGCTGTAATCGGATTAAGAGAAATCTGGTTAACACACCTGGATTTCTTTTTAATATTCTGATGTCTTTGTGCATGGACACCTGTTAATCTGATTTATTTAATTATTTTACATCTGTGCATGTGTAAAAACAATTCAATTATAGGGAACAGAAGTGACATAGTCAAACATGAGTGGAAGAAGACAATAATAGGAAGTTTGTGTCTACCATCACCGCATCATCATCATAATGGACTGAAACATGTAAACCAGGATTTTTGGATTATTGCATTTCTGAAGTTCATGTAAATGTGTCAGATCTAATTAATATTACAATTGTCCGACTACTCCAGGTTATCAGACTTTTATGCTCACTGTTTTTTCGTAGTTGGAAATTTCTATCAGTTTCACCTTATAATCCTAACCTGGTTTCTTCACTCAATGATTGTATGTTTAAGAAATGTTAATATTAAAAACTCAATACAGTTCATAATTTGTTGACTTTCTGTTGGTCACACCTAGTGGCAGAGGTGGCTTTTTCATTTTTATGCAGAAGTTTGAACATTAGCTGAATTTGATGAGGCTGCTTCAGATATGGAATGGTTCTCACACGAGGCCTGTTTACTTGAATTCAATTCAACTTTTGCAAAATGGACAGTTTGCTGTTGATTTTCAGATAACTACTTCTCATAAATCTTTGTGTTTCAATCACTTCTTTCCTGGCTTTAGATAGATGGAGATGTGGTGATCTATGAAATGGAGGTGGAGGAACGTCCCACTCAAAGTACCACCAAACATTCTTCACTTAGGTAAGTTTTTAATGCCTTATACACAGAGGAGTTAATGGTAAGACAACAATTAATCAATGGAACCTGTCAGTGGGTGGGACATATTAGGCAGCAAATGAACATTTACCCTCCAAGTCGATGTGTTCGGAACAGCAAAATGGGTACGAATAGTGATCTGAGCAACTTTGACAACAGAAAAATTATGATCACTCAAATCACTGGGTCATGGCATCTCTTAATTTTCATTCTCAATGTAATGTGGCTAATAGCTACCAAAAGTTGCCTAAAGAACAACAACTGGATCTCAACCAACTGATGGGACCATAACATTATTACCACCTGTCTAATATTGTGTAGGTTCCCCTTTTACTACAAAAACAGCTCTAACCCAAGGCCCAGACTCCACCAGACCTCTGAAGGTGTGTATCTGGACCAAGACGTTAACAGCAGGTCCCCGAAGTCCTGGAAGTAGAGAGGTGGACCCCCATGGATCAGATTGATTTGTCCAACACCTCCCACAGATGATCAATGGTCCTGGTACTGGGATGTCCTTCTTCAGTCCATTTTTGGTCGATATTACCCACTGCAGACCAGGAACACCCAACAAGACCTGCAGTTGTGCAGATGCTCTGACCCAGTCACTACCATTACAATATGGACCTTATTAAAGTCACACAGTTCCTTATGTTGATCATTTCACTGATTCCATCACATCAGCTTTGACGACTAAATGTTCACTTTCTGTCGAATAGATCCAACCCAGTGAAAGGAACCATTGTAATGAAACAATTTATATTATTGCCACTTCTCCTGTCAGGGGTCAGTATGTTATGGCTGATCAGTGTATATTGCTTGGTGAAAAGTAGATGAGAGAGAAAAAAAAATGTCTTAATAATGTGTTGAGCCACATGTCTGACCTCTACTTGAGGGATGAGCACTACAAGATAATATTTAATTGTTTTGATGATGAAGAGCACTATCTAACCTATGTGGTAACTGCAGAGCCCACAGCATATGATTATCATTCTCATACTCATCAGTTAATGACCCCTCATGTCCTATGGATGGAGACATTGTCATAATGTAAGAGACATGTTTTCTATACTATTGACCATTTAATTTAGTCTCCAGGTTGAGTGTGAATACGAACAATCAGATTTACAGCATGAAGCAGACATGCGGTCCTTGTATGCCGTGACCAATCCACCACCTGCAGTTGCCTTGGGAACCATCAGAGTGCAGATGAGAATAGCCACAGGTATTAAAATACCGAGCAGTGTGTTTTTATGTACTCTTACACCATGTAGCCGCATAAGTGTGAGATTTATTTTGTTTCAATAAGAACCTTAATGACCTGAATGATGGGTTATTTGCTCCACTAGATGCATCTTTCACATCCTTCTTTTCCGAGGACCAGCTTCCTGTGACTTTACCCCTGCGTGAAGTTGCGTATGTGGAGGTTTCCATAGCCCAGCCGTCCCCAGACCCCACCCTTTCTTTGCGTGTCCGGGACTGCTTCGCTTACCCAGCGTCAAAACATTCTGTGTGGACTCTTCTGTATGATGGGTAAGACTGAGGCAGTCACAACTTGAGATATCAAAATGTTGTAGAGATCACAGAGCAGTTGAGTTTTCTCCTCAAAATCAGATGCCCAAACCTTCTGGATAACATGAGAAGCTCTGTCCCTGTGGACAGCCAAGGGACAACCAACTTCCACTCCCAAATCAGGAGGTTTGATGTTAAGAGCTTCACCTTTTTGGATCCTCAAACAGGCCACCCAAGTGAGGAGGAAGTAAGATTCTGACATCAAGTATATGTCAATATGTGTGACCATACCACATCTTTAACAATTTACCCTCTCACTTAGATGTATTTCTACTGTTTGGTGGAAATCTGCACACAGGATGTTGACTGCACACAGATGTGCTCCGTTCTTTGTGAGTATATCGTTTCATTTTCTGCACTATATGCACTTTACCATATTTTAATCTTACCTGTTCTCTCCAAGCATCTGAGGGTGAGAGACAAAGAAGAGAAGCTGTGCCTATATCTGGCCACATCCAGCTGGTCTCCTTAGGACCACTACTGCTCAGACAGAATGACACCAACCCAGAGCCAGAGGACCATCCATGTGTGAAATTCAAGAAAAGTTAGTCCGCTTGCTTAGCACCAACCACAACAGGATTCGAGAGATCCACAAAATGCTGCTTCACTCCAAATGTTTGTTTTCTCATCTCCCTCAGTGTTTTGGATCATGGTGTACATTCTCTCCGGTGTTGGTGCCGCCCTGGTGCTGATCCTGCTGTTTATCGTGTATAAAAACATCAGAAAGTGCCAGAATCCAGAAGAACAGCAAGGTCTGGAGACGGAAAGCGACGATGAACAATCTCAATAAAATATTTCACCTTCACTTATGTGTGTTCAAGCCGGATTTTGTACTTCAGGATTGGATGCAGGGGTTCCGCAGGTTTTAACAAGTTACATTTTAGATTAAAGACCATTATGAATACAATTTAAGATCCACTTCAAGTCTTTGGTGATGCCCCTGATTTGCAACTGTATGTATGTAATGTCATTTGAGAGATGTAATGTCATGAGAAATTTTAGGTTTAGTTGATACTTTAAGACCTATTAAAGTAGTATTTAAGACATTTATGGTCTAAAATTTAGATCACTGCAGTTTTAACCAGGACTTTTTATGGATCTGGAAGCTGTATGGAAGCTCCAACTTTAGTGTTTTACGAATTAGCATCTAAATCAAGTTATTTGTACACTAATAATCAACAAAACTAGGAAAAAAGAGTAATAGTTTATTAACAAATATTCAGATTTAGGTTAAACATGAAATGAGGTAAGGAGAATGTGGATAAGGGAATTAATATGGCCTGAATTTTCTCTGTGCCCTCAGCAGGGCGATTCTTTGTTTATCCTCCTCAAACTTTTTCCTTAGTTCAGCAATATCTGAAAAAAAGAAAAAAAAAACATTTAACCTTTGAACTTTTTCAGTGCATAAGCAAAACAAAGGAAGAAACATTTCAACAGATGCTACAGAAAGCAACTGTACTGGTCACGTTTTTAATCAAAAGTAAGAGGAGTATTTGTCTTAAATAAAAGATAGCACATAAAATAAGCATGTCTTAAAAAAAAAAGTTCAGCTGTACATATAAGCTCAATGATGCTGATGTAAATATCGGTTACTACTTACGCTCTTTCTGTGTGTTTCTATGCTGCCAGGTGTAGAAGTTCATCAGTTCTTTTCTCTTCTTTTTCCTGATCTCCTTCTGTAGAGTCTTCTGATTGGCTGCCTCGCTGTGAGGGCGGGCCTTGGTGCCCTTGTTTCCTCTTGTAACCTTCACCCAGCCCTCCTCATCCTCTTGTTGCTGCTCCGCCTCCCTCCTCTGACGCTCCGCTTCCTGAAACAAATAACAACCAAACAGACAAGTTGACATCCCATGGACTAGACGGATGGATACCAGTGGAGATGGAGCTGTAGAAGCCTCACCTCTTCTTTCCGCTTGTCGTGGGCTTCCATAAAGGTGTCGACTATTTTTTGCAGGTGGTCTGGTTGCACAAAAGAGTCTGTGTACTGCTGAATCCATTCTGGAGTAAGAAAATGTACCATGTATTGGAGTTGAAATGCTGTCTCACAGTAATACACACAGAAGAAAATGATGCAGCACAGCTGTATTGTGAAATTTAAAAAAAAAAAAAAAACAGTTGAAAACAAACTAGAGGCATCACTCACTTTGGACACCTGTTGTGACAGGACGCTCCTCTGTGGAGACCACCAAAGGCTCAGTGATGGGGTGTGACTTCGCTGCTGCTATACTAGAAGGGCTTTTGAACACAATGTAGCCCACTTTGAACCCCTGTATGGGATATGTAATTGTAAATAAAGCAGATACTGATATTGTGACAGCTGAACCAACTCCAAGTGTACACCCACCTGTTTATCTGCTGGTCTAAAGAACCTGGACAGCTTGAGTCCAACATGTTTGGAGGAGCCCGGGTGGTCTCGCAGCTCCACTGACTGAACATCTCCAAATTGTGAAAATAACTCTTTGACAACGTGCTAAACCACAAACAATGAGACAAAAATGAAAGTCTTTATCAGCTGGAATATATGTCAAGCAAAAAAAATAATTGCACACAATTTTTCAGTTTTATTTCTTTGGGCTGCCTTGGCTTTGACTATAGAATGTAATTGTCGTGGCATCTCTTTTGCCACACAACGCGTATGTAATGTCAGAGCATTTACTTCCATCCAGAGTTGCATTACTTTTTCTCCATGATCTTCTATTAATAATCTGAGAATCAGAATGCTGTATTAAATCTCCAGCATGCACAGCAGGCACTACGCATGATTTGCCTCTCTTCTCACCCTGATGTGCCCATCACTCTGGACTCATGACGACATGACCTTTTTCCACTAAAACACAGTCTAGTCTTTATCTTCTCTCTACCAAACTGATGGTTGTTTAAGAAATGAGAAGCTGCTCACTGCATCAGTTAAGGAACCTGATGCAGCAGAAACATAAATAACTATTCATTTGAAGGATCCGAATTATTTACTTAGGATTTACACAAAGGTAAGGACTTACCTTAACCGTATGTACTCGTACAACCCTGGCAAATCACCATGTTACTGAGTATCTACGATATATATGTAATTTTTCCTCAGACCATGTAAGAGCGATGTGATGTGACATGATCTTACCTCTGAACAATATGGAGGCACGTTGAGGACAAATAAAGTCCGGTCTAGCGGCCTGTGTGAACTCTTCTCAGCTCGTACTTTATGTTCTTTCACGTACAGTTTGTGCTGTGCAACGCTACTTGAACTAAACTGCAAGGACAACACTGCGAAGAAACGTGTAGAAACAGCCAAAAACATCAGTCTCCATCTACCTAGCGATTAAGCCTAAAGGCTGCGCTAAACTTTAACACCAAGTAGAACGACAACAAAATAGTTTCGTATGAAGAGTAATTAATGCACAATAAAAAGACTAAAATAAATTTACAAATATGTACAATAATACCTGTAAATCCGCCAGGAATGACACAAGCCTTGTTTCTGGCATGTTTCTTCTTGGACGGCGCCATTTTGAAGTAACCTTTGACACCGGAAGTACACCAAATTTAAAAGGCTTTTTTATGTCAGATCGATATTTACAGTATATACTGTATGTAAGGTAACTCTTCATGTTTATAATACATGCATTATGTAATTCCAGAAAAGTATAAATGTTTTTACTTGCACTTTAATAATAAATACTACGACTAAATATAATTTTAAACCTTTTTAAGATCATACAGCCATTTCGTACTTTTTTTGTCTGGCAGCAACAATCACAGCCCATCTTAAAAATCTGTACATCCTGCCGCTGGATGTTGTGAGGATTTAAGTTACTACACTTCCAAGAAAAACTAATTTTGTGTATAAGATGTTGAATGCATATATCTGACATGCCTTAATGGAATGATGCATAACTAATACATGGTTTATTTACATGGTCTTGGGGAAAAAAAGATCATGGAAAAAAATTTTTTTTTTGAAAATTACAAGAAAGAAAAGTCTTAGACAAGCTGTACAAAGCCGATATTTAATGGCCACATTTTACAGACAGATCTGACCTCTCTATCCTCTTCTTGACTGACATAAGAAAGCAACAGAAAGTAGTTTACAGTTGAACATAAATGGGTGTCATGTATACTACAAAGAATACACAGCTTTATAACTGGGCAGCCAGTCACAGTCAAAGCACACAAAAATCTGGATGTCAGGAGAATGAAAGTACCAAACAAAGCATCAACATGTGATGGTTTGAGTAGTTTACAGATACGTCTGCAGTCACAGTTTCCGTTTACTTCAGATTTTGACACAAGAGTTTCCAATGATTTAGGAGACAACTTAAATAACCTGCTTAAAGAGACAATAACTGCTACGTTTCTTTATTGTATTATTCTAAAGGCTATGTGGACCATAAATGACAATCCTGACAGGTTTTCATAATTTTGCTGAATCTGACCCTTTTTTGAGACAATGTTCAATCAGTCTGTTTAACCGTTTGATTGGTAGGAATAGGTGGAAATAAATGGGGGCATTAAAACCCAAACAAACTGAGTTGGCATTGCATTATCAAAAGAATAAAAATGAAATAAAATTCCACACATCCAGTTTAATTTGGCATTCCCGACCATATCAGATTAAAACAACAAATCACATCACACTTCTTCCCACAGGTTCTTCTAAGGAAATGGATGACATTGAAACAACAAAATGAAAAGGACATGGTGCATCCGTTCATTCCATTTTCCAAATAGTCATGTATATCAAATGTGTAAAAATCTGGTTCATTGCAGAGAAATGTGGTGTGCCTGCTGTCAAAGTGAAAACCAGAGTTTGTATGGACAACATTGGGAATGCAGTAATATGTTTATGAACACTTAGACATGGGTTATATCTTGATGCGGAAGGCAGTGGCCTGCGAGCTGGGGGGCTCAGTGGTGGAGGTGGAGGTGGACTGTGTGGTAGACTTGAACAGGGCTTTGAGGATGGTCTGGGGGTCCACCTCTGGTGTGGGCTGAGAGGAAGCGCGCTGACCACCGGGACGAGACAAAGAGGGGGGCAGACCATCTTTCTTTGTGGTGCCCCCTGTGCCTGGAGTGTCACTGAGCCTCCTGAAGGAGACCACACAGAAATGGGAGTTAGATTTCCTCATGACAACTCGGACATGCTAAATACAGCTGGAAAGCAGAGTCTAAAGGTGTTTCTCAACACCAACTTCACCAAGTTCGCTTGTCCAAACTTGCCAAATAACTTAGTATGGTCTTTTGGTAAGAATGGCCCCAGAGATTGGACGCGAGTCTCAGTTATTGGGAAGGCAGTGTGCTCATGAACTTTCCTCCCTGGCTCTGCTGTATTTTCACCATCAGCTCCCTAACGTATTCCCGCAATCAACCGCATGTCACTTGATTTGGTTTCAGTACATTTGTACTATGTCGTGTATTTTTTATAAATTTTGCATATTCTTCAAAACTGGATAAACACATTATATTGAATCCGGTATCATGTATTAAAGATGTATTTCTCACTACTCTGACTTTCGTGTCTGTTCCAACATTGTATCACATCATCTGGTGATGGTTGTCTACTCAATAAAACATTTATGAATTAAGGTATCACAGAAGCTGCCGTTGCCTTCGAGAGTAGCACAAAATGCATCTTGGGATATTTACCAGCCAAGTCCACATGCGTCACCAACCAGTGCATCCTTGGTTTAAGTTAGGAGACAACAACCGGGCATTCCATCCGATCTTAGTTTGTGCAAACTTTTAAATGGAACAATAATTGGGTCGCAACTGATGACGTTTCACGAGATCACGAGAACTGAAGAACAGACAACAACGTGTATTGAGAAACACCTTCATACTGCTTTTCCACTGCTGATATAGGTTTGACTTGACTCAGTTTGGCCACCAGCACATTGTATTGTACTACTCCTTCAGTACAGTGATTGTCAACAGTTATCTGTGACATCGTCTTCAACACGACTGCAGCCACAACTGAAGGAGGATGATTCAACTGTAAATTATAATTTCCAGAATGAAACGTCATATTAAAATTTTTCAGGTAAGATTCAGGTAAGAATGTAGATATTTACACAAGACAAGAGGGAGCCTACTTGAATTTTTTTTACATTTTCCACTAGCATGGCTTGGTTTCCCACATTACGACATGACACATCTGTACCGATGGAATGAACATTCTGGATCAACCACTGTGATGTGCATGATTTTACATCATGTTTAATTTGGCTCACATAGAACCATGTGACTTGGTTGTCCCTGCTTTCACACAGTGGAAAAAAATGCCAGACCAAGTCAAGTAAAGCTGATCTTGTCAGTGGAAAAACATGTAGCGTGAGTCTCAAAAAATGTGGATAGAACCATCGAGTTGAGTTGTACCAGCAAAGATCAGTTTAATCTGAGATTATGTTAAGTTTAACAAAACTAAGTTTAAATAAACAAATCCTACTTTGTAATTAAGCAGAGCCCTGTTGCACAATTAACTAAACTAACTACAGACATGGTAAATACATAAGTAGGGGAAAGCTGTTACATTTTGGCTGCTCCGTTTTCCTTAATAGAATGTTACATTTTTCCCATCTAGGTAAAAAACATTTTAACGCTCTAATATAACCAAACAATGGAAGGGGGAAACAAACAATCATCTGTCCCATAACTTTTTTTGAGGAAATTTAGAATTTTGACCAACCCTCCTAATCTAAAAACAGCAGGAATTTAAAGGTGAAAAACATCCTGAATGGTAAAAGTCAAGTTAAACTGGAATTTAAAAGATAAAGGGGTTACATTTTTAAATAGATTTACAGACAGGTTTACAATCAGTCTTTGTTCATCTAAGGTAGTTTTAAAGATTATGTTGACCCAGTGTCATGTTACACCATCAGGTTGAAGGAGTCGTTATTGATGCAGGCCCATATTTACCTATGGCTGAAACAGATTAACCCGATTCAATAGTCATCTGCTCTGCCTCTGGTACCCCAAACACTAAAGTAATTAATCATATAAGATGATAAAGAAACCATCAGAGTTTTAATATTTGCATGAGATTACTTGGAAAAATTTGTGAAGTCAGTGTCCCTCTCTTCTTACTTAAAGCCAAAGAGTTCTAATAAACTGGAGTAACTGAAGGTGAAAGCAAAGTCCTGCTTGTTTGGAAACATGTGCGTGTAATCATAGCAAATATCCGATTAATTTGAAATGAAGTGCTAAAGCCCTGTAGGCTCACTTACAATAGAATGGGCTGATCAGAAGTGATGACATTTCCCTGAATATGAAGGTTACACTTCATGGGTTGGCCTGAGGGAGGACAAAAAGAAAACTTAAGGAAAACACAGATGATACACAAACACCCAAACTCCATTAGTCCAGTTAAGGACAGTCTCTGTGATACTAAACAGCCTGGCTTCCTTTTACTCTTGCAACAAACACACACACATATTTATTAAAATGCCCCTAATCACCAAATGTACTATCAGTAGTGAAGCTGCTGACTTGTATGCAAAACAGAGGCTGTTTTCCAAAACAATGAAAATAATTTGATTTGTGTGTCCTTGCTACAGGCACTCACCATCCAGGCAGCGATTGTTGTACTTCCTGTACGCACTGACAGCATCCTCTTTACGGACAAACACCACTTCGGCCACACCCACCTTCACCAGTCGCGCTCGCTTTAAGGCACCACACACACAGAACAATTCCTGTAGAGAAATACATGGGGGGGGGGGGGGGACACAGTGAATGAGTCATGACAGGCTGCACACCCTGGTCATCGTCTGACTACTAAATCTAAAATATGAGTGATGCTGGCAAACAGTCTGAGTAACTTACCACTATGTCTTCCTCAGTGACCCGGGGATGCAGGTTGTTTACTGTGATTTTTGTTCCTTCCAAAGGACTGAAAGCAGGCTAAAAAGAAATATAATAACAAAACACAGTCAGACATTAATAAAGACAAAGTTCCGCCATAAATCAGAGTATGAAATATCCCCCTGGCCCCCACAAAAACCCAAAAAGGTACATGTTACTGATGTAGCTTAGATTCGTTAACTTGACCCTTTGACAGCAAAGGAGGAGGAGTAAAGTTGGGTCAAGTATCCTATGTATGCATTCTCATCAAATGTGTAATAAATCAATATGTCTAAACATGCGTATGAACTTGTGTCCTTTGGTTGAGATATCATGGTTTAACCAAAATGACACTTGCTAATCAAATATTGTACTCATAACTCTCATGTAACATGAGACACTCAACATGCATTTGTGTTTCTTCTTGCACCCTCTTGTGGTTCACAAGTTCCTAATTAGCAAAAACACCAACAGCCACATGAGGGAAAAGAAAAAATACTGGATCATTTTCTACTTATTCTCTGGAACTAAAGATGATGAATGGATAAACATGCTGATCACTATATCCTTCCAACATGTATATGCTGGGACGTGTAAAAATGTGACAACATGTGAAAATAAAAGTTAACTCTTCCGACCAGGTTTCCAACATCAGTGCATATCATACTGAAATGCAGAGCATAGAATTCAGCGTTCACCTGAGGAGGAGCAGGTATTGTGCTGGTTTCTGCTGTGCTTTGCTGCAGAGTCCTGGAGACTGGCTGTAAAGCTGCAGCTGAGGACCGGGTGGCAGACATGCTGGTGCTGGGTCTGGTGGGAGCCACAGGTACAGGAGGACGGGGGGCTGTGTAAGCATCATTTTTCACCACCTTGGTGATCGGCGCTGACATGGAGAATGGGGAACCTGCTGCACCCGACTGCCCAAAAAAAATGTTTAATTAGGAAGGTTAAATGTTGGAGTAGAAAAATGTAGCATGGTGTATGAGTTATTTTCTCTCTGAACGCAAGATTAGTAAACTGTCCTGAAGCTGGTCTTACCCGAGACTGTAGCATACTGTTAGGAGTAGTGATCTTAAATTGTTTACTCGGTGTGCCATCGTGCTCATTGGAAATGGGCTGAGGGAGAAAACAAAAAAAAGAAGAAAAATCACCCACTTAATACCAGTTACTGTTGCGGTGTTCATTTTCTTGGTATGTTGAGGAATTCATTTGTTAAATCTAGTTTGGGTCTTAGTTTTTCTAAGTATTGCCTTTATTTATCAAAGCTGATAAAAATAGGATAAAGGAATGGCTGCTTGACCACATTTGATTTAGACTAAAAATGTCTTCATGGGCAAATTCTGTAACACTGAGGCTGAAGAAAGTTTTAGTTCATGCTGCAATGTTCAGTGTATTTTTTTCTGCAATGTAATTCTTATCTTTCCTTATCTACCATATAACCAAGCTATTTTTATGCTATATTACAGTCTTAGAAGCACTACTACAAAAAACAGCTTTCAAAA